>NJRP01000293.1:79379-109631 GCA_003063835.1 Aphaenogaster floridana
AACTATTTATGTTTGTGGCAGCCCGTGACGTAGACGTTTAATTGAAGCAACAGCATTTTTTTTCAGCGTATTAAAGGTATAAATACATTTTTTATCTCCGTATCGTACGACGCAAAGATTCACGAATAAATATTTTATAACGTACATGCTAAAAATCTATATGTTATAAATATTATAAATCTACCAAAATTTTTTTAAAGACACGCGGGATATAGATAGACTTTAAAGTTTTGATCATTTTTGGGTAAAACGCTAATGGACAGATTCAATATAATATAATAGATATTAGCTCATATAACGCGACACGTGTCTCATTGAAACTCTTCGAGCGGCAGCATTGGGAGCCTGAGGGAGCGAGGGGTATCACATTGACGGCCAGTCGTATTAGGTGGAAAATAGTTTGACAAGTTCCAAAGTGGATTAATCAACCTGCTTAGTGCGCCCGGCGTCGCCCGGTCGAACGATGCTGCTGCGGCGATGCAACTAATACGTTGGATAAGTTATTCTCTTCGGAGTGGTGCGCGCGCGAGACACCCATTCCTCGGCGTAAATGCTTTGATCGAGGGCGTGAAAGCATGAGTCAGCAACTACCTACTTGCCGGCTCTTGTATCGTTAGCGCGGTTAATAACTCCCCGCCCGCAGGCTGCATCCCTCGTGTCAATGTTACGGAGAAATTTGCGAGCCATGGGAGACGCGATAAATTTCGGGCCGTTCGCCCGCTTAGCCTACGTACGTAGCCTGGCGTTCGCGCTTAAACTTAACTCTCAACTGTTATTATGCCGCAACTCGGCTAACATGAGCGCCATACCACCGTAAAGGTTTCTTCTAAACAATGTTACAGCTTACGTCCTAAAGTTAGTTTCCCCTCCAACTTTTTATCTGTATAATCGACATTTGCGTGGAACATGTCTCATTTTTACGACACATTGTTTTTACAATTGGTATTTATTATCACAAACACCAGATTGTTAAACAAAAGAATAATTCTGATAATTTCTCTTCCGTTATAAATAGGACGTATTTTCTTATCTAGAAAAATTTCTGAGATTTTGCAAATTGAGATTCCTTCTGAAATCATTCGAATGTATTTTTACATTCCCTGCAGAATTAATGGAAATATTATAACGATAAATTATCACCATCTAATAGTTTTAGCCGACTAAAAATATTTATATATTTTTATATAATATATATATATATATATATATATATACATATATATATATATATTATAACCGCATACTGTTTTCTATAAAAAGATTTAATGCCGCGAAAGAAATATCTCTAAGAGAACCATAGATTTAATAACAAATTTTTAAATCTAAATCCACATTGCCGTTTCTAGAATCACGTGCGATTTAAATGGAAACTGAAAAACGTCAGGAGGAACAGCTAATTGCGCTGATTTACGATGTCCGAGAGATCGCAGACGGCCGGATAAATGAAACGGTACCCCTTTCTTCTCTCTACCCCGATATTGCGAGGTGTTTCGTGCGCGTTGTTTGCGACGGGGCGCGGGAATCGGGAAAACGCGAAACTCATAACGACATTCGCGCGGGGCACACCCGACGTAACTCGTTTATAACTACGTTCGAGAGGGAAATGCACGCTCGTTCCGGCCGAATTTCGTAATGCCGTCGCGCGCGCGTTGCACGCGCGCGGCATACAAAACACGAAGTATGCAAATCCACGGTGCGCGCGAGTGAGAGAGAGAATTGAAATCCTCCATCGTGGTGTCCGGCAATTATGCTTGCCGTCACACCAGCCGGCTTCCGGAATTGTGTCTCCCGCGCGCGCTACTTAATTACTAATTCCGCGCGAGTATCACGCCGGGACGTTCTCGAGCGGAATTCCGCGCGTCGCGTCGCCCGAACGACGTCGTGCCGATTTCCGAAGGTGTTCGCGCCGGCCGCCTTAATTGGCAGAAAATTAATTACACGTTATATGTGCGCTGTTTTTAACATCGTTACCTAAAAATTCAGACTGGCGAGTTACGTCAATGTGATCAATTCAATTGTCACAATCATTTCCGCGACACTTGGATTCATTTTCTTTTGTAATACACGGAAAAAATAGATTAGTTGATACAGCCAAGTTATAACTTGCTAATGCAAGTTTTACATTTATAACTAAGCAGATTTGATAAGATAGCAAAGAGGAAATATGTCTGAACGCAGTTATGAGCATATTTTCTTTGCCACACTATCACATCTGCTTAGTTATAAATGTTAAACTTGCATTAGCAAGCTATAACTTGGCTATTTTTTTTCATGTAGGTATATGTAAACGTATTATATAAATATATAATATATTTATTTTTATATAGATAATATATATTTTTACAATATATTTATACAATATATATATTTTTTCAATATATATTTGATATATAAAAAACATAGAGATATATTGTATTATACTTTTGCAGGGTAAAATATTTTATCACAATGCTTTCACGTTTATCCGGTTCATTCTAGTATTGATTTCTACGCTTGTCGTGATTTCACGAAGGTTTTTCGAGACATCTACAAATGTCACTGCGTGCTTTATTTGCGCGGGTCGGATTCGCGTCAACATCCCACCCTTTATGACACACCCTCGAGGAGATTTACCTATCGACGTGGAAAATCGAGGAGCCGAAGGAGGCGGCCGCACCGAGCGGGTGAACGCCGGCAAGATTGAACACGCCAGTCGGTCTTCAAAGTGACTGGCCGTCACGAGAGCGTGCGTTTAAAGCGACAGAGACGAACGGATAGAACTGAGCGGCGAACAGGAGGCATAACGGAAGTCGGATACATGAACGGGTGATGAGATAGAGAACGAAATAGAGAGTGAAAGAGAGAACGAGAGAGAGACAGACACAGAAGGAGGGTACGCAGGTGTCGGTGGGTAATAGCTCCCTATTACCATAACGCTTGGCTAAGCCGGCTAATCGGTTCCGTTTATGCCGACCGGCAAATTATTATTAATCACATTGCGCTCGCGGATTACCGTTTATATGCGTCTATGGCGCGGTGGCATTTGCACTTCGCACCGGGCGTCACATGGGCTTTTAGCGTCGCGTATTTACCCGTACATGCCTGATCTTTCTCAGCGGACCATATATAGACATATTGACAGGGATGCTGAACTGCATATAGGACTTTCTAAACTTTCCGAATTTTGCATAATCCGAATATATTATTTAAATTCTAATACTACTCGTACATTTTCTTATGTAAAGGGCAAAAACGCGCGTGACGTACGGACAAATTCTCATCGTTCTTTAGAATTTTTCGTTCTTAGACAAAAAATAAGTTCAAGTTATTGTACACGTACGTTATTGTCCGTACGTCACGATCACTTTCGTTCAACGCACGGGTCTTCTTTTAGTGATAATAATAACATGCTTTATATTATCTTATATAATATATTTAGATAAACCATGAAGGATAGTTATGAAATTTGTCCAATAACATATATGAATATGAAAGAAAGCCAATATCGATCGCGGCGGATCTTGGTGCCTAATAATAATTATTTTGTGAATTTTCCTACTCATGCGAACTGCGCGCCGCAAATTTGTCGGTCTTGAAACACAATCCTTACATGAAGCCGGAATTAATTCCCATGTTAAATTGACAAGCAATTTAATAATTTTGATGCTAACAAGTATCTATACGATCCCCTCTATCCCGAAAACTGTAAAGAAATTCTTACGAAAAAAAACACCTCAACCAGGATTCGAACCTGGATCTCTCTTCAATCCGTGCGGGCGTCCTACCAATTCGACCATCGAGGCATGTGGTCGATACTTCTCGCAATCGCAATAACAAATATATGTTGGTTGAACGTCTATTTCAGGCGACGTATTTTAAACAAATAATATTATAAATAAGACCGATGATATTAAACAAATATGAATATGAAATTGTCCAATAACAATAACATTTATAACGTCCAAGAACGAAAAAATTCTAAAGAACGATGAGAATTTATCCGTACGTCACGCGCGTTTTTGCCTTAAATGAGCCTTGAGTGATTTATTTATTATTAGTTCGTTATTTCCGTTTGTTTTCCAGTGAGGCTATTTTAATACGTTTTAATTGCGTTTTAATACGTTTAATTATATGAATATAATTAAATTATTATTTAATATATTACACGGATTATTACGACCCAATTATCACAAAACAACCGATGCGTAAAATAGATGTACCATTGAATGCATAAATATTTTTATAGTCGTATAAAATAATATAATTATATTTTCTTACTAACATAAAAACGCGATATCGGTTTTAATTATTATGTATACATTTTTTTTAAGTTCACAAAGGGAATTATTGTTTCTATTTGATTTAATTGTTATTCGCTAATGATGTTATCAGCATTTACCATTCTGAAATTTTAAAACATTTTGAAGTAACTATTAGGTACGGGAAATTTTACAGTTTCTTCCTCTTAGGGATCCTCTCGAGGTCCCAGGTCAGCTTCCAAAATCCGAACACAGGCGGGATTTCTATCATTCGCCCTAACCTCGCTCTCTCACCACGAAGCATTCGAATCGGTGGCTCGGATTCGGTAAAAGGAGCTCTTGCTACGAACCAGGAATCAATAGGCGGAACAAACTGTGTAGATGGGTAGAGGTCTCCGGTAAGATTGAATTTGCAGATTCTGCCTCTCCGAGTCTTCGACGAGGGGCGAATCTCGGAGAAAAGGTGGAGGGTAACGCCGGGGCTCGATAAGAGTCCAGGGTCTCGCGACGGCGTTTCCTCCTCTCAGGGACCTTCATGTTCTCCTCCTCGTTCGCTCTTTCTCTCTTCCCCCTCTCGAAAGAGCTCCCGATGTTTACTCTGCCTATCAAGACGGCAATTATTTGATCCGGCTAGTGAAATGTATCCCTCGAATCTTCCCCTCGTTTTCGTAGTACTTTTCCTTCCGTTCACCAGTATTCCAGGATGATTCATCAGAATTTAACTCTGTGGATTTCTGGACCCTTTATTTTTTTGGCGAAAACGTGATTCTGCGGGACAATATACTTGGTATATTGATTGATGTGATTAATGATATGATTTCTTAAGATCGCAGTGCCATTTGCAATTCGCTTAGATAAATAAAGTTCTAAAAACTATCTATGAAAGATTCTAAAAATATGAAAGATTCTAAAAGGCGAATGTTGAAAACAATGAAATAATTAGTAGAATCTTAATTTTTCAATATTGTGATTTATTATTGCTAACAAAATTCCTCATGTGTTAGACAGATAAAGTAACTTTAACGTGAAACATGTAGCAGACTGCTCGATTTATCGTTAAAACATAACGGACTGAAGTAACAGACTAAAGACGACATCGATACCCGCGGGAAGTCGAGAAGTCGATAGAATTGGTGATAGCCCGAGATAGCGAGAGAGAGGGAGAGAATGAGAGGAAGGGAGGAGGATGGGGATGCGCGACGGACGAACGAGTCGTTTTGCGAACCACTTACTCCCGTGCAAGTCGCAGTCGAAGACGGCAACAAGTTGGGAAAGTTGTTTAGACGCCTCGGAACGAGACGGAGATCGCTTCCCTGAAAAACTATGGCCGTGCAGGGACACACGGGCAATTTTCCAGTTCGTGCGGAAAGTTTCCGCGGCGGGCAACAAGTTGGGAAAGTTTCGCCATGGCCGTGGATGGCGTCCCCCGGGGAAACGTTTCCGCGGGCCATTTCAAAAACTGTCGAACGACTAATCTCATGGCTTCCAGCGAAAGAGCGCGATGCGAAACTTCAGCCGCGGTCCGCAACTTCTGCGCGAATTCGCCGCGAGAAGTTTGGGATCGCTTGGATAAGCGGGTTAGATCGAGCGTTGGACGGGTGACATCTCTGAAGTTCATCTCGCAAGATTATTTTTATCTTGTTTTGTACTAGTGGTATATCGCGCGTTCTTATCACAAAGAAAGATCTATCTTGGTAGGGTGCTTGCGCATTTCTGTAGGCAAGAGCGAAGGATATATATATATTTATATATGATTCTACTACACATATCATTTCTACGTGGACATGTCTCCATTTCTCCATACTATATTTCTTGACGTCTACAAAGCATAACTTCTTTTGTTTTCTCTTATATGATGATGTCCATCCACGAACTTCTGTCCGCCTTTCTTGTGTCCACACATTAATTCTGTATTTTGTTCTTGTAGATTTTCTACTTTTATTTCTTCATGATATTTTATTTGTATTGTAATTGATGCTATACATACATACAGACACACACACGCGCGCGCGTGCGCCCACACACGGTTTCTTCAAACATTTCTTACTTTCAAATAGTTTACAGAGTACTTCTTTTCTATAACTCTTCGATACCTGCGAACGAAACGTAAATTTATAATATGTCGCCAACAACGACACAGTATCGTTCCCGAGGTTTCTCCGTCAGTTGCATTTTTATTGGAAGGATGTGAAACGACGCTCGCACCATTCACCCTGCGTGAGGGGGAGGAGGACAGCTCCCCGGGGATGGTGTCGACTTCGCGAAGGCGTTGGTCCTTTCAATTTCGCGAATAGAAGACGGGCGACGAGGAGAAAGACGGGCGGAGTGATTGTTGGAAATATGAGAGAAACTTTCAACCTCTCGCACAGCAAGCAAGCTCTAGCAACCCCGCCTCCCACGCCGTTAAGGCGAGCTCGCTTTTTCCACTCTGACCTCCTCTTGCTCCTCCTCCTCCTGCTCTCTTCCTCCTGCTCCCCCTTCCACCCTCTTGTCTTCCGGCTCGCATGTAGTCTTCGCAAGTGCTTCGCAGCGTAACCTCTTCGCCGTTTTAAAGCGTCGTGAAAGCCCGCTTGCGCGCAACCGAGTTTTTGGAACAAAAACGCGCTTTTCTCTCGGCTCTACGCCCAGCTCGGTCCGGTTTTCTATTTTTCTTCTCCTCTTCGTCCGCCAAAATTCATTTCACACAGTATTCTTTGCTCGTGTCTTTTTGCCTCTACATTGTGGCTAGTCGAGTATTCGTCAAGACGATCTTCTTCATTTTACTGCGGCGCAGAATTCGCGAAGTTATCGTTGCCCGAACAAACTTCGTCGCGCTCCCGTGCTGAGATTGAATTTGTATAAAGAGAAGGCGAATATAAATATTAATCTTGCGATGTGATTTGTCAGAAAGCTCACTTCATGTCTCGAATATAAATGAAAGAAAAAATTCTCTTATATATTTTCCTTCATAAAGTTTATGTTACTTGTTATAACATCTTGTTATAAATACCGATATATTTTATAACAAATTTTTTGCTCGCATTTTTGAATCTCTCTTTTATAAAACACGCTTTAAGCGAGATCAGGAATTAGCAAATTACAAATGGCACACACTTTTACCGGGCATCGGGAGTAAATCCCGGACTCTGTCTGGATCAGGGAGGGAAAAAAACGCGAGGCACGTTTCACGCTTGCAGGAGGTTTGCTCGTACGAGGGAGAAGTCCGTACACGTCCTCTCCGTCTTTTTTCCTATGCCGAAGCGTCGGTCGCGAGAGTGACGGTAGTAATGCCGGGACGGTCGGAGAACTGAACGCGGTGTGAGAGCGGGATCGGGGCAGGTGCAAGGATATACGCCCGCCGGGAACAATGAGCGCAATCAATGCTGCACGGCGCCCCTTCGACGTCAATCAAACGGCCGGCGAGTACGCGCCACTACCCCATTGGCCCCGATTGCCTTTTGTCGCCCTTTTAGCGTCCGCTACAGCCACTATAGAGGCTGGGGGAGGGAAAAGCTACAGAGAGAGAGGGGGGGATACGTAGCAGGAAGTACAGGGATAAAACGGAAACGGTGAGTCTAGCGAAGAGAGGAGGGATGCTATGAGAGGGAACGCGTAAAGAGGAGCGAGATGCGCCGCGTTGCATACCGAATGTGGCGAATTCCTGCCGAATACTCTCGCAGTTGCGACACGCGCATTGGGAGGGAGGGGAGATGAGATCGGTGCGCGACCTAATTTCGGGGATTTGCTAATCCTCGCACCTCGCCTACCCTCCATGTCGCATGTCCGTCTCGTGTCCATCCGTCGCGTCGGTACCCTCGAAATTGCACACACGCATGCATGCCCCGCGTACGTATGGGATGTATTGCACGCCGACTTCGAGATATTCGCGCGCGGCGATCGATCTTGACGTGAGAGCGACGCGAGTAGGAACGGATAGACCCCAAAGTGGTGAGAAATAGACATGTCTCTTTGATAATTATTATTTAATTATTGATAATGATTGATTTGACTATTTTGAAGTATCTCTTAGCAGATTGTTATTTAAATTAAATATACGGCATTTTACACTGAGAAAAAAAATTTGTTGAAAAACTAAAATATTTAGTCCGATACGTTCAACTAAAACATTAGTTAGTTTAACTGAACATTGGTTGAATTAAAAAGGTACACGAAATGCATTTGGTACAGCAAACATAGTGAATGTTGAGACAAACATATATAGATGCACTACACAAAACAATGTGAATGTGACAACCACAGGACGTGGCTGTACCAAATGTTACTATTATTGTGATTGTGGCAACCTTATTGTTTTTTCCGTGTATGCTTCATTTTTTAATCAAGAATTAGTTAATTCAACTAATGTTTAGTTAAACCAACTAATGTTTTAGTTGAACGTATCGGACTAAATATTTTCGTTTTTCAACAAATTTTTTTTCTCAGTGTACAAGGTATTGTTCTTTTATTATTTTTACGACAGAAAACCGAAGTTGATAAAAAAAAATAAAAATATGAAACGCGAATCTTTCGCTAAATTAAAAAAAAACATTTCCATTTCTTTTTATATGTATATTTTTATTCCCGATTACTGCCAACCGAAGGTTGGCAAAACGGAGAGAGTATAAGTTTTACCAAGGTCGAATCGATTGTTACATTAGTTCTCAGTAATTTGATATCAACTTCCGCATATAAGTTTCTTATTAACCAAGCTTGGTTTAAAGCGTATAATTATCATTAATTGTTCTGTTAAAAAAAGTGGAAAAATAATATTATTTCGTCTCTGTACTCACTTGTACACTGTGAGATGCAAACTGCTATAAATCGACACACCATGACTTTTATTCTATATAATTTTCATGTATAATACTAACGCTTGTAAATTTTCTGGAAATTTAGTTTCTGATTTTGATTATCATCCCTTTCGAAATATTTTCTATGTCTGTTTTTGAATGTAACGCGTCCACCTCCGTTGTATACTGTTACTCCGGTCAACTTGATTGACCAGGACAGTCGCACACACAAACAGTGCGAATAATACCCTACGTGTTCTTTGATGCGTTTCCGCCCAGCGAAACCGTTGCCAGACGTACATGTCGGGTTGGTCCAGAGGAGGGAAAGGAGGAGGGTGGGACGGTTTAAAGCCGCGCGGATATTCGGCATCCAACGTCGCTTAGTTGCATTACGCGCAGTGCAGTTGCCGCTTTAATAATCCGGCTTGACAATTGCGTCTAGCTTCATTCATGTAGCGGCCATGTAGCGTTCATAATCTGGGAGCTGGTATGTTAATCACGGTGCTTCTGTTTTCCGCGTTCGAGAGAAATTAGAGTGCTTATACCGTGTCGTTCAAAAAAAAAGAAAAAACAGCGACGAGACTGGCGATTCAACGAATATCTTTTACTACAAATTTTTAACAATTTTTACTACAAATTAATTTTTGAATTAATAAGAAGGCGGGTCATTTATGATTTTATTACGGACTAGATTCATTATTAGCGCTATTGATAGATTCAATTCGTAAATGAGGGAGGTAGATTATGCGTCCGCACGTTTATCCAAACACCCGCATGCTGCGGCAGCGAAACGCCGGCACTGCCCTGTTTAAAGCCGGACAGAGCGTGTTTGTGCCGAGTAACACGAACCGCGGTTGTGTTGCTGTGGTATAATAATTATACTTCGTTATTGATCACATACCAGATTCTGTAGTAATGATCCGAAGGGGGTCCGGGTCCAATTTAGAATCATTGCACAATACGGGTGTCGGCTTACATTTCTCGTTAGCGATGCGTCATTATGCAGTGCACCGGAGATGCCCTCCGTATCAATATTTATATTGATAAATGCCAAAATTGTATTGCAGGAATGCATATCAATATATGATTTTCGTGTTCAGAGATCCGCGATCAGGTGTTCGATGAACCTGCTTATGCAATTAATCAATATATCGCATACCCCCCTTTAAACACAATCTCGTAAATAAAGTATATTTAGTCTCCAAAAGCTTGGTAAAAATTGGAGTAACGAGGATTAATGATACTGTTTGAAATAAAAATAGAAACGCATTGTCGAATATAATGAAACTTGTTTTCTAATGTGTATTTACATAAAGATATATCCCTATAGGCACAACAGCTGTACACACATACACGTGCACACACAAACATTTGTGCAACAGTCTGCTCTGCACAGTTAATTATAAACTGAAGTCAAAATTCAATATTAACAGTACGTTGCACTCTATAGGCTTCTCGATAATAGAACCCATTTATACCACGATAAATTCTAATCTATCGGTCATCGCATATCGCCCCTTTAAACGCGACCTGATGTTCCCGCGTGTATCGAGTTAGCGAGATAGATTCTGCCTCGCCAAGTTTATCGCTTTCGGCGGCTCGAGGACCCCGTTGCTCGTCGTGTGAGATATTACAAGAGGGGACTTACGCTCGCGCGGAGGACTATCGGAGGACGAGAGCAAGGTGGACTAAAGCAGGCAGGATACGAGAGGACACCGATGATTTCCCAGGGGGTCGCGTCTACCTCCTCATCCTCCATCGTCAACGTCGTCCTCTCGATGCTATTTCTTCCCCCTCTTCCTTATCCCCCCTCCCCCCGAGCGTATCTTATACCTTAGGCAGCGCAGTCGTTATTCCTTCTTCCTCCCCCTTCTGATTCGTCGACGCGTTTCATTAGTCTACGTGAATTTCAATAGTCGCGCAACAAAAGCTCGAGGGCGGAAGACTAAAGCCGAGAGACAGAAAATGGAGTTTCTTGCTAGGAAATTGCGATGGAAGTTCTATTGAAAGCACGTTCTAAATCGCATATTATAAGTCGGAGCATGATATTCTATATTCAACAAATAAAGTATTATATTAATACATTGGACACACATCTCTGAATTGTCAGAAATACGCGTAATAATTCTACATCAAAGTATCAAACGTAAAGTTTCGTATTAATATAGGAGGTGTCTCAGGACTGCCAGAAACGCGCTAAGTAACATGCCCCCGGCGTTTTAGGGGAAGCGGTTGTTACGTGCCGCTCTTTTCCCTCTGTAGCTTCCGCTCACGTAGGCGGAATAAATTCGAGCGGTTACGAGTGGGAGCGAGGGATATTTTATACGACGCATAAAATTGCGGCCGATGTCGTCAATTTGTTTTTCGCCTAACTCTTCCACCCCTCATCCTCCTCCTCTCGTTCTCTTCCCCTCTTTTTTTATTATTCTTTTTGCCTCCTTCGTGCGGTACCGTTTAGCTCCGGGAATCGCGGCTTTATGGCGCCTCGGACGAAAAACGCCCCTGGCGTGCCGCTGCCCTTTTTCGTCTTCCTCAGGAAAACCCCCCGTCGCACCTGCGAGGTCTTATCTCGAAGTTGCAGGCGCATCTTGGATACAACGTGCCTTGGGGTGTTCTCCCGGGACCACCCCATTCCCCGTTTCCTTCGCCTATTTGGGGGATATGCAATGCACTATGCAATACCGTGCGTTTCGAGGAAACTTCTAAGCAGGTTTTCGCTTGCATTTTGCACGTATCCCCGATGCTTCGCGCGTCGGGATGATTGCACCGACAAAACACGCGCTATGTATATACGCGGGTTTTACCAAGAGAGTCTGATTTTACATGATACTTCTTTTGGTTATTTCTTGTATTTACGTAAGAGTGGCCAGTATTGCCGATATTATTGTGAAATGTAAAATAAGTTGTCGGAATATTTTGCTGCGATGGTAAACCGTTTCATGTGCATCATATTCTGGGCGGGGAAACTTCGGCGTAAATATCGATTTGCTTTTCATATCATATGAATAATTATTTTAGTAACGTATATTTCTAGCTATTTTTCAGTAAATATCATTTTTTCATACAAGTTTCAACATTGTGTCATTTCTTTATTAAAAAAAGCTAATGTGAGCTGCAAAATCGATGTGATTTATTCATTATTTATCATTTTCTTTTTATTTTTTATTCTAATTATATCTTGCATTTTACATCTTATACACTGAAAAAAAATCAGATTGCATTAATTGGAATTCCGTTAGATTCAACCAGTACGTCTGTTGGAAAATGAACAAATCAGAATTCTTTTAGGAATTACCAGATGAGCATGATTAAATTCTTCCTGTTAAATATATCAGAATTTCTTGTTAATATTCGCCCAACTCGCACAATAATAAAATTGCTAGAGTGCGCTGCGGGTAACGTTAACCAGAATTCTGTTGCACATTCCTTTGTAACTAGAATTTTTATTAATCCAACTGGAAAATACTAATCAAATCCTTATAGTTAACTTTAAATTTAATTTTCTAAATTTTCTATTAAATTTAAAGTTTATTGTACACCAGACCAGATAACGGTGTCATACGAAACGTATACGTTCTTCTTAACATCATCGGTTATTGCGATAAATATTATCACATCCCCCGATGGTCGAACTGGCTACGACGCCCGAAACGGAGTACAGGGAGGTCCAGATTCAAATCCTGGCTGAGGTAATATTTTTCGCAATAAATTTTCTAACAGTTTTCGTGATGGAAGGGTGTTGGGGGAGGGGGGAGAATATAATGGATGCGTTAGCATTTAATAATATTAAATTTATTACACGTAGAGGACCATAATCCGTATGGTTGATACGTGGTAATTAATAGAATACCATCTCTTGCCAGTCGGGTCGACTTAAAAATTTATCACATACCTTATAGTTAAGTCTATCAAATGTTCTAGTTACAAAAAATTCAGTCCAATCACGACAATCAGAAATTCTGTTTCGTCTCATCAGAATGCATTCTATCAGATATGTCTTGTTCGTGTAATCAGACTATTTTTCTCAGTGTAGCTGTAGTTTTATTTTTATATACAGTTGCGACACTAAATGATGCCCGTCTGTAATTTTATCTGGCGCCTTTCAGTTATTTATAACATTTAAACGAATGCGATCTGTTCGCGAATATCGCGACATATATTCGACGTATTTTCGTCTGTCGGTTTTGTGCGCCCATCCGAGCGCTAAAAAGCACTACTGACGGGAATTCGATACGAGCAAGACGTACTACAGACCGGCGTGAATCTCAAGATATAGGTCACTGTCTCCGAAACGCACGCCGGCTGTATCAATTTCGCCCGGCATTCGCCGCCGCGCCATTACTTTTGCATACTGTATACCGAGTCACATAACGTATGCGCTAGTACCGTTGCGGAAAGAGAGAGAGAGAGAGAGAGAAAGAGAGAGAGAGTCCTGGACATTACCATGCACCTAACCGGCTTCGCGAATTTTCCGATACGCGCGTGAACCGTTTATCTGGATATTTCAGAGAGCCGCGCTCGTCTGGAAGACTCTCCCTCACGTGGAATAAAACTCTGTTCCGCGTTCTTTGAACTACTTTTTTCACCGAATCACATATCCGCTCGTTTTCTTCCACCAGAAGGACGGCCGGTCACTACCCCATTGAGCCGGGCGCTTCCTTCTACGCCATTGCATTCCCGGTTTACTCTCTCTCGCACCCTCTACATCTATTACACCTGCATAGCCGCTTATCTCGAGACTCCAGGCACGCCTAACGTGAATTTCTCTCTCTCTCTCTCTCTCTCCCCCCCTCTCTCTCCGTTCTCTTGCTAAAGCTCCCGGAGGGGCGCAAATTCGCAAACCAATCGTCCGTGTGAGCTCGAGTTAACGTAGATAACGTCTCTGCACAAATATCCTTTGATGATGGTTTGATAAGGCCTTAAAGGAGAAAAAGGATGTAGAATTGATAAATAAATTTATTTCTGATATGGATTCTCATTAAATAAATAATAATTTATTTTAATGTAAGTATGATAACACGATATTTCGCGATGTGACATATAAAAATCGGAATGTCACAAAAATTATCTTGATGTATATCGCTCGCATTTCATCTTGGATTCAAGCCACGATTAAACTGAATTCATATTATATTCAACCGACCATTTCCTCTATTTTTACGTATATACGTGCACTATAAATTGTCGTGAGGGAAACAGGGGTGCGATTACATCGTCGTTTTGTTCGTCCCATATCGTGACTGATGTCGTGACAGATAGCGACTTTTCCAAACACGCGCGAACACGTGTAAGAGTTAGTTCCGTCTAGATGACCCGGCGCGATAGCTTCCCCCTTAACGACGTCTATGCTCTGTAATAAGGCGTCGGATATGGGGACACTGACACGACACGGTTCGCGTCGTTTGCTTATTATTCGTTTTCGGCCCTGGACTCCACGCGTTCGTGTCTCATCGCTTATAGTCCAGTAAAATAGTATCAAAGAACACCAAATATCTACAAAACGGATAGACAAGCCAATTTTTTCAGGGTGAGTAGAAGGTCATAGGAGATGCCCGAATTCACAGAGTTCCAACAAAATTTCCCTGTGCGTCGGCGGCCATTTTCAAAATAGGGGTTTGACCCCTAATTGACGGCACTTTTTTGGTTGTAACTTTTTCCTTGACAGCTATTAAAAAATTTTTCAAACAAAAGTTATAGCAAATATTTTTCCCTACAAAACTAAAAAAAATGAAAAAAATTCGACCAATAGGAGCCGAGATATCCAAACTTACTCCTATTTTGAATATGGCCGCCGACGCACAGGGAAATTTTGTTGGAACTTTGTGAATTCGGGCATCTCCTATGACCTTCTACTCACCCTAAAAAAATTGGCTTGTCTATCCGTTTTGCCATTTTCAGATACTATTTTACTGGACTATTATTTAATGCTACTTTGCGATGGCTGTCTATTCAGAATCTATAACTCGAATATGTTCGAAGAGTATGTCTAGCGCACTATTTTCTTTTTCTTTCCCGGCGTCACGTTATCGTACCAATATTGGTCGGTCGATAGACTTGGAGGAGGGTCATAAGCGAATTTTACGCAAGTGTAACGACGCCGGCAATGACGCGAATACGATATGGGCAAGTTCGTATTACGGAGTTACGAGTCTGACGGACGGGACGGGATAAAAGTTTATACCACCCCAATTGAATTGACGTGTGCTCCGGAAGTGTGCGTCGGTAGAGATAGGCAGTGAGACACGGAAGTGACAGCCCCCGGGCCCGTCCACCCGCGTTATTTGTAACGTGAAACAGGACGACACATCGCGAGAATGTTTCTCGTGAAAATATGTCGCGCGAATTTTTCACGAGCTATGATTTTTACTTTTTTTTGCCGGTTCCTGGCGGGGAAATATTATTTTTTAGGGAGATCGAGACGAGGGGGAATACCATTTTTTTCCGCGCGGAAGAAATTCTACTGACGGGAAATATTTTTACGGTCCCATATTGTGCGTGAGAATATAGTTCGCGAATGAATATTATTAATTTCGATATTGCTGTACATCATGAATCAATAACACGGTTGGTAAAAGCTACTCGACATTACCGCATGAATATTCCGTTAATCGCGCGCTAGCTTTATTTCTCGCACTTTAATAATTCCACTCGCTCGCGAGAGATGTATATTTTCATTATTCTCGTGATTCTCGACGTTGGATACGAGCCGCTGCGGCGGTTCGATGTATCGGTAGCGACCACCGGAATTTCAGTTCATCGAAAGCGACCCGGAATTTCACCGAATGATTACGAGACTCCGGGTAACACCCCCTATACGTGGTGCAGACCGCGTTTCGTTCCGCCGTGAATTCTCGGTTAAAACTCCCGTGCAAGGTGCAGCAGGCTGCAATTCCTGTTATTCCCGCTCTTTTCCCATACATCTATCTCTATTTAACCGATAGACGAATCGGTGTATTACCTAGGTATATAACGACGGCGCATATAACGATATTAAATGCAACAGCGCCATATACAAAGTAAACTGCAGAGTGTTCCTGCAGCAGTCCAACTTAAATTGCTAATATTCGTAATCGAGGTATGGTACGCGCTTATTTATCCTTGTCGCGAACCTGCCCCGAGAATATAAATTTTGCCGCTCTCCTCTCTCCCGTGCGGAAAACGAAGACGAAGGAAGAAGAGCGGTAAACTAGAACTTCATCGGCGTAACGATAATGGGGCGCGACGACGCCGGAGGAAAACAATATGTAAATCGTTCGGTGCATCCCAATCAAAGTCGGAATCCGCGGCGCGCCGGCGAGCTTCCGCGCTTGCCTAACGACGCAATCTAAATTCCGAAGGCTTGTCTCGAAGTGCGCCAAGGTATATATCGCCGACTGGATAGAGAAAATCCGTCGCTGCGCAAGGAGGGTGAAAAAAAGAAGAAAGACGGGGGGGCAGGAGAAAATGATTTCCAGGAGGGCTGAGTCGCATCGGGACGGACCGCCGTTTCGTTCGCCTGCAGCGACTCCGCTAACTTCGACGACGATACTTTCTTTTTGGTCCCGCCGGTGCGACGCGAGTTTCCGCGTCCGCTCGAATAAGAATCGGGTTTTATGGAAACGCGGAACTCGTGTATTCGCGAGTAAGGAAGAGATGGAGGAGAGGTAGAGGAGCTTCGGCTTCAGTCCTGGTCTTCGGGAATAATACCGGAGTGCTCGACAAATTACATGCGCCGGTGAGAGAAAGCGGGAACAGCGTGAGAGATTGGAAATATATTGTTGCAGCAAGTTTTTCAACTCCGCATTATTTCCACAATGTGCACAGTTGTGGGAAAATATGAAGTTTATGTTATTCCTGTAATGCATAACTGCGGCAAGTGTTTCATACGCTTCTCGTGAGTGCTGTACTAGATTGGTGCAAAAGATATATCGGTTTTTTATTAAGTTTCGTATTAAATGAAGAGATCCAGAGTTAAAAAGAAAATGATTTTAAAAACTTTTAATAAATAATAAAATTTTTTAATTGGAAACAAGTGTATTGAAACCAGTACTGCCGGTGGCGACAATTTTGCTTTGATTTTACTGCAATTTTGTTTTAACTTTATTTGATTTATATGAGACAAACTTTTTATACTAATAGAACAAAATTAAACGGCGGATTATTTTTATGCCATTATACAATCTTAGAAAATGAATCGAAATTGTATTAATCTTTAAACGTTTACATGTGGGATTTAAGGAGGTTCAGGTGCTACAAAAAAATGCAGCCAGCCTCATGAAATTTTAATATATTGTTCTCCAATGCAAAATATAATTATGTGAATTTTTTGGAATTTTTCATGGTCACGAAAAATTTTACTTTTTAGCATAGATTCTTATGGAAATGGCATAGTGCACAACTTCAGAATGAAATAATGCAAGAAAAAATGATAAGAAAAGAAAAATATGCACTTTAACTTAATATATTTACAAATAAATGAGTGAAAGAAAGGGGTAGGTTATCGCACATTTCGTAGAGAAATTAATTATTAAACGTGAAATTGATTTTTTGATTTTTGATATTTTTTTCAATTGATTTTTTTGAATCTATTATTTCAGCTACATCCAAAAAAGCTACAGACAATTTTTCGCGGCGAGCAATGCCAACCCAATACTTCGAACGCTAGTGCGCTGTTGCTAAGTTTTCCTTGAAATCCCCGCGTCCCACTACTCCCCCCGATGAAGCACTCGAACCTCCTTAAATATTAATTTATCAAAATTAATTCAGATCTTACTGGGTCTTATATATAATAAAACGAATTTAAGTATTTTTATCTACGAACAGAGCTAAAGAGAGAGAGAGAGAGAGAGAGAGAGCGATAAAAAGTGATGCGTCATTAGAGCTGAAAGGATTAATCCATCTAAGATATCGGAAAGAACCGCTTCAGCCTCGCGCAAATTATTCCTCGCGAAGCCGAACGACGGCTGAATCCATCCATTTGGAATTCCTCGTTTGGAAGTCGGCGATCATCAACCACGTCAATTATGCGAGAGGCGGATGTCTATCAGACGCACGCTTATATTTTGCATGTCGATCGGTAGCAAGTCTGGTTTTGCGCGTCGCGACGCGACGCGATGTCTTCCGTTCGCTGTATATATAACAAAGAAGGAAGAAAAACAGGCATTTCGAATCGCTGTATGTACACGCGGTCCATGAATAATTCAAGGATGTTCGAGTTTGTTCGTATTCTGAGAACGCGACCGCGCATATGTTACAAACACACGCCGCGAGATCGGTTCGCTGGATTCGTGAACTATACGCGTGAGCCAAGTCGTAATAAAATGCGCGATGCAAATAAAGTACGATAGCGACGCTGGATATTTCCGTTCCAGTGGATGATATCGCCCATTGTCTACGCGGTGCGACAAATTTCCTACGTATGTTGGAACGTACGTTAGGGCTCAGACACAATGAGAGGAATAAGGAACAAGGAATTAAACATAGAGAATTGGGATGTGGAAGAAGGAAGAAGGAAGATATCTTCCTTCTTCCTTCTTCCACATCCTAATTCCTTATGTTTAATTCCTTGTTCCTTATTCCTCTCATTGTGTCTGAGCCCTTAGAAATTCTTCTAAAGAAGCATATGTTAAAAGACACAGGAAATATATAATATAATTATCAATATATATTTTAAATAAATTAGGATTTCTGTTAAATGGGTTATATTATGTATTATAAATATATGAAAATTTCATGCGCAAAAAGCACGATATGTTTGATTCATTTTATTTAATACGACGCGATTTTTCGGTGTAACCAAAATTTTATTTTTATTGCTATTGTTAGTGTTATCTGCAGTTCATCAATTAAGATAATATGCATACTTTTAATAAGATGTAAGCGTCTCACGTGGCAATTTTGTTAGAAAACGAAAACCTTCTCTCTTCTCTCTCTGCTGAAGTAGATGCTTATTCGAATGTGCGTTTAGAACGGCAACGTCACGATGGAGGTCTGATTATTGTTGCGCCTCGATCTTCGCGAAGTGAGAGGAAAAGAAAGTGAAAGGGGCTGACTATTGGAGTAGACGTAACCGTGCGGGCACCTAACGCGTTTCGACTATAAATTCCGGTCGTATTATCCCAGCCGGGTAGATCCCCGTCGATTTACGGTCGTGCGCGCAACCGTTCCCCTCCTCATGAACACGAAAATAATATCTATCGCGGTAATCTCTTTGGGATGCGGAAAAATATGTATTTCACGTTCGCCATTCGCCTTACGACCGGTCTCAATCTCGCGGACCGCTATTCCAGCGATAACTATTTTTAAAGGCTTTTACATTCGTATTTATATAGAGGAGTGAGAGGCGCTGGTGCAGTAAACTGCACATCAGCAACGTACTCTTACATACGAAGAGATAAAAACCCGTCTTATTCCTACAGCTATTTATTAGGATTTTCAAGCGTCTGAATCCAGCCTCCGATTCCTCATAATTTGATAACAAAGTTAAAGAGAGTTTGTATAAGGAATGATATATTAAGAGATTAATTTACTCGACACCTTCATGATATTGTGATTTCATGCAAGGCATACATGAAGTACGATCGTGTTTCAATAACAAGGCGAGAGGGAGGGAAAGTGAAAGTAATCCGGAATAAATATAATCCTCTCATAAATCGTTGTCATAAATTTTATTTGTAATTTGTAACGGTTACGACGTATCGTTATGCGTCCACACGGATAATATCAAACAGATACAGATGCGATACATCTTCCTGTCGTCATTTCGTGTATCGGAGAAAAGTATATAATGCGCAGGATGATGAATGTTACGAGTTTATTGAGGTATTAAAATCCCATCGAGTTTGCAGCACGAAAAATTTGACTCACCGAAATTATACCACGATCTCGGGTATAATTTCTTATCAAGAAATATAAACGTCGCGGTAAGGTAGTATTAAAAATTCCGGGCTTTGACGAGCGAGCCCTCGTCTCTAAATATTGGCGGCGTAACATAAATTACGAGGGAGAAAATGCCCCATTGTATGGAGTGTTCGGGATTAACGGCAGGGTTGAGACCAGCGAACGACGAAAAATTTAGCGGTAATCTCCAGGCTGGACGAAGCAATTCCCTCGGTAGCTCTCTTCCACGTTGCAGACGTTGCTCGCTTTATGTGCGCTTCTTTGACGCGTGTTCCAGCAAGACCCTCTGCGTTCTTTCTCTCCCTCCCCCTCCTCTCTCTCTCTCTCTCTTTTTCTCTCTGTCTCTTGCTCGCTCGCTCGCTCGCATCCCTTCACCGCTCTCGTCGTCCTTGTCTCGTCTGCACCCCTGCGGGGCCCACCACCCACACCACCCCGTCTTTTCATCTCGTACTTCATCTTTCTTCCGCACCGGACTGAGAGTCTGTGTCGTACAATCGCCGTGGAAAGTTTTCGTCTGGAGATTTCGACGAGGACGCCTTTTCTCCCGTTGCAGCTCGCCCTTTCTTTCTCCGTGCGGTTCCGTTCTCCGTCGTCGATCGCTATCCTCTCTGCGCGAACATCCGGAGGGATGGACACGGAATGAAATCTTTTGGCGGATTCCTTTTCGAATTTCTCTCCCCCCCTCTCTCTCTCTCGCTCTCTGAGTGTGTGTGTGTGTGTGTGTGTGTGTGTGTGTGTGTGTGTGTTTGTGTGCTCGTTGCTACTGCTAAAAAACGAAGGCGATGATAACTCCACGGTAATTACGAACGCATTCCCGTTCTTGCGACGAGAGGGATAAAACCGTATCGATCGTGAGCGACGAAGAAATTACTTTTTTGCAACGCCTGTCTCGAAAGTTCGATTTTCGATTGCTATTTAGCGTGCGGAAAGTGGCTTATTTCTCAACGATTCAATATATGCCTAACTTTACCGCACTAGTGCGAGAAAAGCACCTTTACGACTTACTTTACCGCACTAGTGCGGAAACACCCACACTTATGACTTACTTTATCGCACTAGTGTGGATAAGATCTCCCTTTTTTACGGTTGATAGTTTTTGTTTTACGATTTTTGACTGAGACATAACAAACTTGAACGTAACGAAATTCACGCGAGACAAAACGTCAATTCGTCACAACCTTCATAACGCTGAATACTATTTCTTATTTGAATTTAATTGCAATTAATTTTTTAATCTCAAATCGAACTTTCGCGACAGGCATTACAAAAAATATTGTATGTGGCATGTGCGGAAGACAACGAATTACGTCGCGCGTGAAGTTGCCGCATGAACCGAAGGCTTATGGTGCATTCACACTCGTAATCGTGTGATTACAGCACTCGCGCCTTTGGCTCGTGCTGCAAATCACACTCGTACTTGTGTGAATGCTCCATAAGCCTTCTAGTTCAGTAAAATAGTATCAAAAAACATCGAATATCTAAAAAACGGATAGACAAGCTAATTTTTTTAGGGTGAGTAGAAGGTCATAGGAGATGCCCGAATTCACAAAGTTCCAACAAAATTTTCCTGTGCGTCAGCGGCCATCTTTAAAATAGGGGGGTAAGTTTGAATATCTCGGCTCCTATTGGTCGAATCTTTTTCATTTTTTTTTTAGTTTTGTAGGGAAAAATATTTGCTACAACTTTTTTTTGAAAAATTTTTTAATAGCTGTCAAGGAAAAAAAGTTACAACCAAAAAAGTGCCGTCAATTAGGAGTTGAACATTTTTTGAAAAAAGCTGAAAGTTGCTGAAAAAGCTGAAAAAAGTTAAAAAAAAGCAAAGACTTGCATAAATTGTAAAAAAAAATGAATAAATAAATAAAACCGTGAATTTTCCCCACGAAAAATAGCATTTACTAGACACAGTCAACTTTGGCGCCCTCTATCTCTGGGATTTGTTGAGTTACCGCAAAAGCGGATATACGAAAATTGAAGAGAATTGAGTCCTCTACAAGTTTTATTTGAATATTTTTTTGGAAAATCAACAGGGGGCAATAAAAATGTTCAACCCCTAATTGACGGCACTTTTTTGATTGTAACTTTTTTTCCTTGGCAGCTATTAAAAAATTTTTCAAACAAAAGGTTGTAGCAAATATTTTTCCCTACAAAACTAAAAAAAAATGAAAAAGATTCGACCAATAGGAGCCGAGATATTCAAACTTACCCCTATTTTAAAGATGGCCGCCGACGCACAGGGAAATTTTGTTGGAACTTTGTGAATTCGGGCATCTCCAATGACCTTCTACTCACCCTAAAAAAATTGGCTTGTCTATCCGTTTTGCCATTTTCAGATACTATTTTACTGGACTATTCGGTTCATGCGGCAACTTCACGCGCTACGTAATTCGTTGTTTTCCACACTTGCCACACAAGATACTATTCTCTAATCGCTGGTAACGTGAATGCTGTCGAATCGTATAACGAATATGCAAATGCATACGTATCCCGTATGCATTTCACCTCGGTTTGTGCAGAGTTCAGCTTTTTCAGCGCTTTTATCTCGATCTGCATTTTCCGTCTGCAATTAGCACTGCATCCCGCGAGCGACGTTGCATTCGTAATATCTCGCGTATACGCGCGATCGTAGTCGTTTCCCGGCATTCGCGATGCGGCCGGTATGCGCACGCCGAAAGAATTTACGATCGCGGCGGTACGCGGCCGGCGTTCCGTTGTCTGATTACACGCGAGCGTAGCTCTCCGCCGCCGTCGCCATCGCCATCTCTGCCCGCCAGCGGCGGGAGGTTTGGCTACGGCGGGGATGCGCCACGATGAAGATGCCGCGGGGAGATAAAAGAAAAGCGCACGGAATTGGAGATGCAGGAACGACCGCTGTGCGGCCGTAAGCGCGGGCCGGAGGGGGGAGGGGACGGGCGCTGCTGATCCTACGTGCTCCGTGTGTGCGAGGACTTCGAATTGTTAAATATTCAATTTTGCACGAACACGAGCATAAAGTATGGGCCGTAAACGCCGGGGTTTCGAAATGGCCGGGTCTCGCCAAAAATATCAATTCGCGCCTAGCGCTCTCTCTCTTTTTTTTTAGCACTATCGGAAAAGTCAGCACGCGAGTGTAGGAATATTAGTTTTCGAAGCGAATACGCGCGACCAGTTATACAAATTTGTCGTGCCGACTATTGTTTGTCTCTGATGAACGTAATGGACGAACGCAGCGGAGGGGAAGAACAGAGCGCGTCGTTATTCCCGGTTCGTGCGCGCGCGCGAGCGCGCAAAAAATTGCCATTTATATCGGAATTCAAACGAATCAAGGATATAAAAATGTTTATACGTCAATTTCCTGCGATCTGGAAATCCGGGGAACGCGGTGTCTATTTGCGGGCTCACTCGAGCGCACTCGCTGACGGATGACACAATCGAGTGAACTTTTTGAAACTTTACTCCCCCGCTCTGGTTTAGAGTCGCACCATTCTGCGCTCGCGCGTCGACAATTAACTAGCATATGCGAAAAAAAAAAATTAAAAAATGTATATAGAAGTAGCGCACTCGCGGGCTACCTCTCTAATATTCGAAACGAATTAACGTGTCGTTTTGAAAGCCTAGCTTCTCGTGCTGAAAAGTTCTCAGACTCGTCTGGTTTTACGCCAGGCGGTAGTCAATTATCCCCGCCACGCCGATTATACCAGACGGAAGTTTAACGAGCGCGCGCTGAATGCGGAGGAATGCAGGAACTGGCTAGGGTTGAAAGGAGCGTGTCGGGAACGGAAGGGCTGGGAAGATCGTAGCGGGGGTGGAACCGGGAGGATGCATTCGCGGACGGTTCGTATACGAGATCGGTACGTCCGAACGTACGGCCGGATGTAGAAAAGGGTTGCGGTCCGGCAGTCGCGGGGAGGAAATGTTTTGCAGTATTGAGCCGATGCATCGACGACTACGTCTGTCTGTACATATACCTCCGGACAAACGTATACATGTATATTTGCGCGATAGCAACGCGATTGAGAATGCTTGCGGTGGTGTTTTGCCGGTCGTCCGTTTGCTCGGTTTTGCCGGATTTTCACCGAGATAGCGGAGCCGGTAACCAACACACAAAGCCGTCGGCCTCATATTTTTCATCCGTATTTTATTTTCAAATGCTCACGGAATATTTTGCCGGTCGCGTAGTTATGTTTTAAACGCGTGCGTCCGCGAAACGCAAGAACGCCGGCCGTTTTTTTTAATTTTTTCCCCGGGCACCCGGGTAATTCGACGTTCCGATAACGATTGATCACAAATATAACGGCGAAACGCGTTGCAACGGGCCGAACTATGCCGCTGCCTCGGAATCGAGTTTGTTGCACTGCAATTTCGTTACATCGAGTTACTCGCATGCATATCGTGTATACAGACGTTAGTCTATAGGACGATTTAATCAAATTTTGTTTCGCCCAAAATGTCGTTCCGTTCAATACGTATGCGCGTCATAACGCGATTTCGACATAATAATTTTTCGCGCACGTCGAGCAGTTTATTCATCGATCGGCGCTGTTTATTCGGACGGATAGAAGCAGCGACGCGAAATTGAATTATGTAGATATTAGATATAATCGCGGAAGCTCTCGCGATTCGCGCGGACACGCGGGTGGATTTAAAGCGTGTCGTCGCAAGTATTAAAGCGGTCACGCGCCGAATATCCGCACGCGTTGTATACATACGTTCTCTTTAATAATCGACCTGGATACGGGTCGACGCTCATCCATATAGCACGCATTCGAGCCTCGACAAAGAGGGGAAACAGAAACGGTGGGACTCGCCATGGTAATTGCCTGTGAAGCACGCTAAAGTCCCATATCCGGGGTTGATTATCACGCATTAACGCCATAAACCACCGGCCGCGGCTTTCATTTCGGGCCGCGAATTCGTTTCTCGTCTTGGGAGGAGCCGTGCCGAGGCGAGGACGACACTGGGAAAAGCGGCAGGCGGAGACAATTTGATATTAACTTTGCCTAAAATAAACGACGAGGGTTTCCTTAACGTTACTCACGCCGCTGCTAAAGAGAACTTTCTTCAGTTTCCACCTTGCGAACTATCGAACGAATATTGCAGAAGGTCGAAGCTTTTGAAAAACCTCGTTACTCGAACGAGCTTCAAGTTTGTAGTTTAGTTAACCGGTTCTCAAGTTCCCGGTGATTTCACTTCGGGCGAATTATTTTCAATGTAAGTTAATTCACTGGATGGAAACTTTGTCGTGTAAGCCGGAAGATTTACTATGATTATAAAGCGCCGATTTAGCTATCGTGTGCGCGGACTAATTTTTGTAGACATAAAAGTTTCGATAATGTTATCGTTTACTTATTCAAGTTTCAAGAGTCGCGATTCTGCGAATCTCGTAACTATTAGCACGTTCAGAAACCTTTGTTCATCAATTAAAGAAAATTCTTTTGATATTAATTTATTAATGCAACTCTGTTTTTCAAATGTGAAATGCTTCGTAGAAATCTCGGGCAATAGAACGCGGCCTCTGGAAACCTGATAATTTAATCGTGAGACGCCGCGAAAACGAGTTCGCGAACGGAAAGTTCCTGTAACGTGTTGTAAGTGGCACTCGGCGTGTAATCAGAACGTGTCGCCGAACGTGATTGTAACGGTAGGATCAAGTAACGAGCGGCTCGCGGCCATTAATTATGCAAATCGTATTCCTTTGTGAGGATGTATCAAATGCTATCTCCGGAGGGCGGAAGGCTCGCCTCCTTTCCGTCGGGTGGCCGACGACGTCTCTCCGCCTTTATTCGTTTACGCGTAGGTGGCCCGGTTTGTTTGTACCTGCGGCCTCGTTAGAGGTACGCTTGAATACTTTTAACGAGGAACGAACGCGAGAGAGAAAGAAAGATAAAAAGAGAGAGAGAGAGAGAGAGAAGAGGACGGGAAAGCAAAAGAGAGAGAGAGAGAGAAAGAGAAAGAGATAGAGAGCGCGTGGGATAGGCTCTGGTCGAGGTAATCCAAAATATATTACCAGGGCTTTGTACCTTTGTACATAGTCCAGCTCACGAACAGGCTCGCGTTCTCTCTCCCTCCCGTTCTCTTTTACTTCTTTCAGCTGTATCTTGTGCCCTGTCTCGCTCCGTCACAATCTCTCTTTCTCTCTCGTCCTCTTTCATCCACTTCTCTTTTACCTTCCTTCTCTATCTCTCTCATTCTCTCTCTCCCCCATCCCCCTCTCTCTCGCTCTCGCTCTCGTTCAATTCCTCTCTTCGTTACGCCAGAACTTCCGCTCCGCTCCTCTTGCCCTCTTGCCCTGAAGTTATTACCACGCCGGGACCGAGAACCACAAGCCCCACACGCATAGATAACGGCTTGGCCGCGCTCGAAATGAATTCGAATCGGCCAGAATTTAAAAGCCCGCAGGTATAACGCGCGCCGTTGCACGCCCGTGCTCGTACCGCTTGCGGTACGAAGAGAAGAATTCCACATCGTACTCGATTTTTTTATCACTGCTCTGTTCGCCTCTCCGCGCGCCACCCCTTCCCACCCCCCGCGCCGACCAACCCCCTCTGGTTCGCCGCCCCGTAGCGAGCAATCGATAAAGCCCGTGATTTATTTTCGCGGACAATTCCCCGACCGTTGCGCTTTCTTATGATCCAGCTCGACAGCACAGACGATTGCGAGGGGACAATGATGTTGGAAAATCCGAGCCTGTCGTGTAACACGATTTTCAGGATCATGCTATCTTTATATTCGCATACCTGGCTTTGCCAATACTTTCGGCAATATATCTAAAACGTCGATTTTTATTGCCAATGTAGGATCCAACAATAATCCTTCGAAAAATATTTTATTAAGAGCAAAGGATAAATAATTTCATAACTCTATTATTATCAAGTTTATTGATTATTTCAATCAGTTCTCTTTAATTTTCGTTTTTCGTTGCCCTGATTTTTTCTACCTATATATTATTGATTTTCTAAAAATATTTTTTGTATACTGTGCATATCTATTCCTGTAATATAATTATTGATAAATTTGATATTTTAAATATCCTAGCTACATGTAAACGTATAACCCTTTGAAGTATACATTTTTCTTTTCGATTTCTTAATTTCTTTTATTTATCGTCATGATAAATTAGAAAGTATGTAACAAAAGGTAAAAAAGCGAATATAAAAAGGTGGAATTGTACAATGCCACCGTGCCCCGCAAAGGGATAATCATATAAAGATATGGAACAAAGATATGAAACTCGATTATCAAGAAAAAGAGAGAGAGAAGAGAGAGGGGGGGGAGACGCGATAAATTCAGAAGTTAATTCCGACCGATAATGAGTCCGTCCGCGTTCATCTTTTTTTCACGGCAGTGCCGAAGTAATCCGTCGTGATTTCCGGCGCTGATTAAAAGTTGGCCGGCTAATTATTTGGGTCGTGCGTCTTTCGAAATTATTCCACCGAGGGTGCTTGTTCGGGGGCGGTTAACGGTCACATATCTCACTGCCGGGGGCAGTTATTTTTCTCTCCCTTCTATGGCGATCCCGCGCGGCGCCATTGCTAAAACCGCACATGCGTCTGTGGCGTGCAAATAATACACCGTGCGGAAAATTTACTGCTAATTACTTTCCCGTGTACGCGCGCAAGGTGCGCCCGGCCACGTTATAAAACAGAGATCGCGAGGCTTGGGGAGGGTGCCGCGCCGCCGACTGATAATGCCGAAATCCATTAGCCCCGACCAAGTGACGTCACGGTCTTGTCACACTTTTTTTCAGGCAAAGGAAAACGCTCCGATAATATGCGATCGAGTAGATGGCCTATTTTCAGGCAGAATTCCGCGCGACCTTTGATTCCGACGGGAAATGTGTGTACGGTTCACGGTAGAATGACCGCTCGAAATCCTCTGCTTCGAGCCTTTTTAGCGACGGGAGGCGATGTCCTCGTGCTCTAATTGCCCCGCTGACGTGTTCTCCGCGCTGTTCCTCAAGCGGGCGAATTAAACGCTCGGGTCGAGCGGAAAATCGCGCTCACACGTGAACATCCGCAGCTTGCAAAACTCGTCAATTTCACCTCGCCAATCTCTCTCTTTTCTCTCCTCTACACATATATACGCTCTCAAGATGAATAAATTCGAAAATCCTGCTGTGAATATATTCATAAATGCTGCAAATGGCCGTAATCTTATGAAATTTTAACGACAGAATTTTTCATATAATATTGAAGTTTTGAATATATTTTCTTTTTAATTTGACGTGATTTAATTAATCTTTGTCAATTGTATTATTTAAATTTGAAGTTAATTAAAATTGAAGTATGAAATATTATGTCATCGAGATAGAAACGAATATATATTACCAATAATTTAAATTTATTTTATTTCCATGCACTACTGTATATTATGGTACGTAATGCTAATTGTTAGCTTAAACCGAGGGGTAAACCGCTGACCAAAATTATGTACACCAATGCCTAGTAATGCCCGAAATTGGGCATTACTAAGTACACAAAGTACACTAAAAGTACACAAAAGTACACTAAAAGTACACAATTTTTGGGCATTACTAGTGAATTTTTTATGTAATGCCCACTAATGTGCCCTAGTAATGCCCACTAATGCCCCAAATCTGTACACCGCAATGCCCTCAGCGGTTTACCCCTCGGCTTAAACCGTTCAATATAATTTCTTCGACGGTGAAACGTCTCGTATAAGAAATGTTTCGCTTCCGAACCATCTCTTTTTCCGTAATAATATAAAATATTGTTTATCTAGCTTCTATTGTGACACAGATTGCGGATCGCAATGTTTTCCTATCCGCCACTTCGTTGGGGCGGATAAAAACGCGGCAATGCGCAAAACCGCGGCCCCTATGCCGCATCGGAAATCGCGAGCAAATATTTCGCCATTCAAGCGAATACCTCAACGCGTTTCTCTCTTTCCTCGTCCTCCGCTGTAGCAGCAGCCCGCATCCTCGCCCTCTCTCGTCCGTGGCACGACTCGCGATACAGATCCCGGGAGCAAATGCCTGCGTCCGTGTTGGAATTTCTGTGACGTCGGTAAACGCCGGGGCTTTCGACATCAAAGAATGTCGTGTGCGCCGTGCCGTATGTCGCCATCGCCGCCTCTCGACGAGGCCGAACCACCCTCATGTATCACCCCCCCCCCCCGCATCCCGTCACGTCGCGATCAAAGAACCCGTGAGCTCCATTCAGGCATTCTTCGCGAAAGGTAGGAGCGTACAAACGTTTGCTGTGTATTCGCGTGCGAGGAGGATGCCTTGAAGACCCGTTTACGAAATAATACGCGCGCACACCGCGTCGTTGGGAGGAGGTATATTTTTATCGGGCGATCGAGGCGCTCCATCGATTCGCTGCAAGCGAGGCGCAAAGACCCTGGGGAGAGAGAGAGGGAGACAGAGCTTCGCCCACGCTACCCACGGTAATTATCGAAGGCGGGGTTGTTGACCCCCTTTCGTCCTGCTCGGTTGAGAGCGAGCCGGCCACCGCTTCGCACTCGGGCTACTAGATGCCACGAAGACGTCCGTGCGCTTCCTGAAGCTACCTCTATGCTGGACAACAGCTCGCAAACAGCACGCGAATACGCATTTGCAGATACGTTCGAAAGCATTGGTTGATGAACAACAGATAAATACGAGATGAATATTTTAATTATTGAAATGATGCAGATATTGGATGCTATCCGATATTGATTGTTCACGGACGATTCAATAATACGCTTATATCACTTGGCGAATACGCTCTCTCGTCCATGTGTAAGCAGTGTGGGACGTCTTCAACGGTAAATATTAATGCCGTCGCCGAATTCGTCGTCGACATTACGTTGTTAATTTATTACGTAAAGTCGAGCGCGACTCTTTACATAATTCTGTTCTCCGAAGACTCGTGTCAAGTTTAAATATAGGTATGTAATATAGGGTGATGCAGAGGATGTGGAATTATTACAGTTTGGAATTAAATTTACCAACTTCAAGGTGAAAAGAGTTGGAAAATAATAAAAAATATATCCGTATATATCAATATGTAGATATAACTCTCAGAAACTGTTAACACAAATAACACTGTATATAACATAATGTAATAAAAAATTTAATTATTTATATAGGAAAGAAGTGACACATTTTTAAGAAAATTATGAGAATAATAAAAACTAAAGAAGAAAGAATGTAAATCGCGATAGTTATAATGAAAATGGTATATATGCACTGTAAAAAGAGTATGTAAAATTACATAAATAATGAGTGTAACAATTACACTATTAATAATGAAAATGTATAAATTCATGTACTTTTACAAAAATTAGTTTTTTTACTCTTTGTTGTGTAATAATTTTTTATATTTGATGAAAAATTACAAGATTAAAAGTATAATTTATATATTTTATGTAAATGTACAATTTTTTTT
>NJRP01000293.1:110441-147163 GCA_003063835.1 Aphaenogaster floridana
ATTATTACAAAAACATTTCTAGAAATCTACTTTTAACATGTAAATTTACTTGTGCAAGCTGCTTGCTTACCATATAAGATAATAATTTTATCTACGAGATATACTGTTGTATGTAAATATACACCTTTAATAGATGGTCCCAATATTACCCACTATAATAGTTGTAATTTTACATGAAATTTCTTTACAGTGTGTGATAAATTTTTAAGTCGACCCGACTGGCAAGAGATGATATTCTATTAATTACCACGTATCAACCATACGGATTGTGGTCCTCTACGTGTAATAAATTTAATATTAATAAATGCTAAAGCATCTATTAGATTCTCCCCCCCTCCCCCAACACCCTCCCATCACAAAAACTGTTAGAAAATTTGGAAAGAGTTAGAAAATGGTATATATTGTTTGATGTATATCATAAGGATTATACAGTGCTTATATTTCAGAGCAGAGTGTAATATCTATCCCACCTCTCGGATTACTGAGAGATTTTACCTAACATTATAAAAATGAACGGCAACCCTCACAAAAAAGGTCTTTGTCTTTAGACTGTTGAAGCAAGGGGTAGCGCGTGCCATCCCTTGAATTTGTCACGGGTAGCCGCGCGACTCTTCTCCATCAATAAAGTATTACTAAAACGAACCACAGAGCTTAAGGAAAAAATATCTTTCATGACTTACAATTATGTCCGTTCGTTATTTATTATATCTGTCTTATATTTAAAAAGATCACGGATGTTCATTGTTTACGATACTCGTATACCATAGGAAAGTTAAAGATATACAGAATACACAGTACTTGCCTCTATAAGGATTTAATAAATCCGTTCACGATCTGTCGAACGACGGTCGATGATAATACGGTAATATCGAAAAAGCCAGGTTCTCTACATTGCGCCGAGTACTTGCCGAGTATAATTAATTGTCGTGATATTCGAGAGCCGTCGTCACAGTTATTGAGTTTCGTGCCCAATGAAATTATACGGTTGCACAGGATCGCACTCGATAGTATGGCCGATATTTCGGATTGTATCGCCCAGCTTTTCTCCCCCGCGACCGGACCGTTGGGTAAAATCCGTTTTGTTCTCTCGCGCCGTCATAAATATCGCATTGCCGACGTTAAGCAGCACAATTAAAGCCCGTGCTGGCCGCTATTGGCGGATTTTACCGATTTGTTCGCTTGTTATCACTAAATATCGGCGCGTGGCGCCCATTATTATGCGGCATAATTGGATGTTGATAGATTTTGCCGTTTTGCTCCGTCGTTAATCATAAATAGGGCGCGCTGCCAGCGTCACACAATATAACGGAAATTGGATCTGTGTTAGATTTTGCAGTCTTGCCGGATCGTTAATCATCGACGTGGCGGGCGGCGCCGTAAAACGGAAGCTCGTAGAATTCGTTAACCCTCATTATCTGATACAAATTAGGGGCCGCGCCGCTTCGGCAGGTGTAGCGCGTAATAAAGCGGACGTTAGCGGGGAGGACGTGTAAGAAAAAAAAATCTGGCTTTTTCAGTCTTCGTAGCGATTCGTCTAACTACTAACGAGCCTGAACTTCTCTCTCCCCCCCCCCTCTCTCTCTCTCTCTCTTTCTTTCATGTCTATCGAACTAGAATACTTTCGGAGAACTCTTATCCTTCCCTCTTCCTCTACTTCGTTCTTTTTCTACTTTGAAATTCTTTTTTTTTAACGAAGAGGAAGGAGTCGGCAACTCTGCCGCGACTTGGCGAGCGAAGCCCATTTTTCATCTCTTCTAGTTACTCTTACGTCGGATAATAGCAGACAGAACGGCTACGAGACGGCCAATCCTCGCATCCGTGTCGCGCGAGCTTAATCATACTTCACATTTTATGATACGCATTTTTCATACGAGCCTGCTATATTGCATTTGCATTATAAAACGTATTATATTAATGCATCGTAGCAATTATTACTTGAGGACTTGACATAGGAAAATTGTAGGTACCGCATCTGTAAAACTATCTTTTTTACAGAGTTGGGAAAGTAACTTTTAAAAAGTAACTCGTTACCGTTACTCGTTACTCATTGAAAAAAGTAACTCATTACCGTTACTCGTTACCCGTTAGAAAAAGTAATTCGTTACCGTTATCGTTATTAAAAAATAACGAGTCGCTACAATTTTTATAACTTTTTCGCCAAATTTTTTCGCCGGCCTTTTTTTAGAGTGAGGTCCAATTGTTTATGTTGCTAATTGACTAATTTATAGTTAATCGCAACATGGTCAAACATAGCACTCCCTTCTTGTAAAACTCGCTTATACCCGTTCCAAACATTTGTATTGTACATGTACAAAGTAACGATAAAAGTAATGATTATATTACCGATTATCGTTACCATTACCGAAAAAATGTACTGCGTTACCGTTACTCTTACTAATGAAAAAATATTACGTCGTTACCAATTCGTTACTAAAATAAAGTAATTGTAACGGTAACAGCGTTACAAGTAACTCGTTATTCCCCAACCCTGCTTTTTTATTAGAAAATATTTTATGTGCCATAGCCAATATCGGTATAGAGAAAGTAAGTGCCGACATGATTTACATCCATTTCTTTTACGGACACGAATTTAACGTTTATTGGACAGCATTATTATTTAATTCTACAACCGCAATAATTAGTTATTCTCAGGAGACGTCTATTTGCGTGACGTGAATTGTATACTAATAATCAATGAGCATTTTGCATCGCGCTGGCGAATTTATGTAATAATTACTCGCTATACTCGTGTGCATGTAGTTTCGCGCGAAGGCCTACACAGTGCAGCAAACTGTAGTCGTATTCCGAGTGATTGTCGAGAGGTCAAGGGTCTACAAAGGCTAGGTTGAGCACAGAGAGTGAGATTGCTTTTGCCGCGCGTAAGGACGTTCTTTGGCGCGACAAGTCGATTCCTCGTGGACCGGTAGTCTTCTGTAAGCAGGAGATTATTGGTCTTGTTCCTGCTTTTATCTCTGTCGGAAGAACCATATAAGCTCACTCGCCTGAGAAGACGTTCCTCCGTAATTTCCAACGGTTTCCTTTGCGAAAAGACGGAAAAATTTCAAGGTGGAATCTAAGAAAATCATGCTTCACACGCATGACATGTTCAAATTACATGATTGTGTAATATAATCTGTTTTATATACAGTGAGTGTAAAAAATATTCGTACACTATGAATTTTCACAGAAAATAGTTTATCTTATTGTTTTGGAGTATAAAATGTTATAACTTATAAATTTTTAAGATATTATTAAGAAAGAGAGACCTTACAATATGAAAAAACGATTATTTGTTTATTATTTATTTTCACACAGAAATAAAATATTTTTTGTGAAAATTCCTAGTGTACGAATACTTTTTACACTCACTGTATGTTTATTTATAACGTGTTTATCTATAAATTTAAAAAAATTTCTCTAAGATATCTAATTCAATTCAATATTAAAATTTTTGCCAATTCTCTAAAATCTATATGTAGAACGAAAAGATTTTCAAGACCAGAGATTTTAAATTCTCAACTATAATTATTTCTCTTCTTTTTTGTCTTTTAGATAACGAATCTCTTGATCGATTAAGAGTGTTTAGCAACGACTTTAGTTTTAGCAATGACTAAATATTCTTAGAACCTATTTCGGATCTATTTCGAACGACATTAGCGTTATAAGAGTTAATACATAGAGGTCCTGTTACCGAAGAGAAAAGGTCGGAACGGCTAACAGAAGGGGACAAAGTGCACGACAGAGGATGATACGGACGAACGGGTTGTGGAAAAAGGCGTCGGTCGCATCGAGAGTCGAGACGATATCGATCTACACGTTTTCCCGCGTCGTCGCACGGCGCCGATTTATGCTAATGGTCCTCGAACGGTGTTACTCCTACTCCACCAACCCGATTCGGACACCGTGGAATCGCGTTACTCGCCCAAAACGACAAGGGACAATGATGAGGACCGGTTTTGCGTAATTCGCCGCGATGACTTCGCCGACCGTTCGGAACTGTCCCGTTTAATTCCGCGACCGGGTGGGAGGCTCGGATCGATGTACGCACGCGTGCATGCACGTACGTGTAGGACACACGCGGCTATAACGTCGGGGGGATGGGTCCATGGCTATGGAGAGAGGTGGTGCGCGATAGTCGGGCGGCCAGCTATGATTTATGTAGGTCGAGCAGGTGCAATTTGTATCGCGTCAGTTTTTACCGGTCGGGACGAAGCTACGCCGACCGGCTGAGTTATTGCCCGGGCAGGAGTCGTCGAGTTTCTGGGATGACTTGAGTGCAGCGACTTGCTGAGTTACAAGGGGGAAGAAGAATAAAGGGCGGTCAAAGCGCATTTTTCGAACCCTTCGTGACGGGATTTACAATTTTAAGTAAAATCGATGTCAACTAAGCAGTCCTCTTTGTCCCTGTCCTATTGGAGGACTTAATGGAGGAAGAATTTTTTTTTAGCTGAATCAACTTCTTACCTTCTGTCGAATATTGTCAAGCTTAAAAAATAAGAAAAAAGTATGTTCTACTCGTGTATACAAAAAATTTATTTATTTTGGAAAATATTCTTAATTTAGAGATAAGAATTTTTTTATTTTTGAAACGTACGAGCTGCCTAAGGGTTGTGAGATTTTCTAAAGTTGCGCTGCTATTTACTTTCTCACATCGAGCAAAATTTGTCGCGTTCTCCAGTTGAGAAGTATCGCGGAGTTTTCTATTTAATCTCTATCTACATCCATAAAAAGACTATTACTAGAAAAACAGCGACCTTAGAGAGAAATACTCGAGCGAGTGAGTTTCAAGGGTGAGCGAGGGCAGGGTACTCGATGAGCCGGCGCAACATCGTGTAAATTCATTTTCTCGAGGTTCATCCTGGATTTAGTCGAGCGCCGTGACGGGAATGTGTACACACGTACGCGCTCTCTCTTTCTCTTTGTCTCGACGGCCAAGTTCTCGGCGAGCACGGTAAACTGGATGGGACGGCGATCTCTTTTGGCTTGGAGCCCCGTTGTTTCGAAGTGGTCGAAACGAGACCCGGGTCGGACAATATTACTATACCCATCGAGTCGAGCGTTCGCGGCAGTAATGTCGCGCTAATTCGCAGTCTCGCTCCCCAGGCCAGGGAAACGGAATATTACTGTCTGCTACGAGAGTGCTTTTGGCAGCGCGTCTGAATCGCGCTGTTCTCGCGAGAGCTTCCCGTGAACGACAATCCCGTGACAGAGAATACGGAATTTGCGCAAGATCTCCCTACCGTCGGGGACGATTAATTCTGTCCTTCTGATTGAAGCGAGTTTATATACGCGTTACGTTGGCGAATAGTTAACTATTTTGGGATGATAATTGACGTGGAGATCATTAAGTTATTAGATTTACGTGAATACGTGCGAATCGGTTCGTGTAAATAGAATATTGTTGCCCGATGGATGTTTGCATGGAGTACGTTTGGATTTAATCATTTACATCGCCCGAAGTTTCCGTTTGGCATAATTTGTTATTGACAATGCATATACTATTCTATTAATGATATTGAAACGTTATGCCGAAACTATTGATGAGTCATATGTTGTGTATATCTAAAACATATTATTACATATTTTAAATGCACGGATGAATATGTATTATTTGACAAATATGTCGCTTATATAGTGGAAACTTCAGGCTCGAAACTTTTAACCGTAAATACTTTAATCAATTTGCAATCGTTTTCAACAACCTTTGAAATTTATATAGGCGCGTGAGAGTGCCAGACGCGTTTGGCATTCACACGTTGGATAATGTAATAGTTGGATGCGATATAACTTCGCGCGACAATTCCACAGATCCAAATACGGCGAGCATTGTCTCGATAGCGAAATCGACTTTGGAAATATACGGCTACGCGGGAACCAATACGACGAGACTATTGACTCCGTGTAACGGTCCGTTTCACGCGTATCTGCAATGAAATCACCCTCATCGTACCCGCCTCCTCTCGTTCATTGAGTCCTTCACCGTGATAAGGACCATGGTGAATGGTGAATGGTGAAGCGCGGCGGGGTAAAACGACGAGTACCTCGCCGTCGCGGATGTGCTGAATCAGAAATAGAAATAGGTACGAAATCGTTATGAAAGCACTTGGCGGAGTTTGCTGGAAATAATAGAATGAAAATTCCCGCGATTGCGCATGCATTCTTAGTTTCAGCTTCCCTCGCTTTCGCACATCGTTGCACTCGCGTTTCCTCGATTCTATCGATGCGTAGCCATAAGGTACTTTCATAAGTTTCTCGATCCAAAGAGCATCGGAGTCGAGAAAGTTTTTGCATCGATCTCTGCTCTCTTGTATTCTTAGTTTAATCGTGCGCTACTTTCGTATATTCTTAGCTTCCAAGCGTTTTGACTCCGAAATACTTATATCATCCCACATATATTTCTTTACTAGATTTCCAATTATCGGATAAAGAATATATATATATTTCCAGTGTCATTTATTAAAAACGGTGGAAATGTCGTCCTGTTATCGTTAATAATTCAACGCCTCGCAGAGCTATCGATCTTCTTGCTAAGCATTCCAAATAAGGTGTAATTTGGGGGAAGAGGAGGAAAGCGGGAATCTGCAGTTCGCCATGCAAAACGCGACAAAGTGCGCCAGGTAGCGATCGGACAATGACGTCTTCCAGAACAATTCATTGTTTCGAGGAACCTCGCGTTCGCTTACGAGCCGAGAGCCGGTAGCGTCCCCGAGCGTCTCCTCTCTCTCCTTTTCCTCTCACCACCGTCCTCCCCTACTTCCACCCCTTACGGTTCGTTGCCGCGGGCCGTCTCATTGAATACACGCGGGGACAATGTAGTCTGCACAATACCGGTGTCAGCCGGAAATGACGCTACGCGGAGGCACTACGTGCAGGCAAGTCTCGCGAATTGGCGATGTTAATACACCCGGCGACTCCAATACAAACACGCGCAGACACCCCTATCCGCTAAGCGAGACGAGCGAAATTATTGACAGTTCGCGATACGCGTCTTAGTCTCGAAATTCGTGCCAATAACCCTTTCGCGTTTCATTCTTTCTTTCTCTTGTTCTTTCGAGAGTCTAATAATTTTTCAAACCAGTAGCGATTTATATAACATTTATTTATAGCGGAATTAGTCGATTATTTTATGGTACACAAAGAATAAAACGTAATTTGTTTCTGGACAGGTGAACTTTTCAATGTGATGCCTCATTAAAAATCTGATTGGATATTATTAAATAAATGTTATTCGACGAAATGTGGATCGCGGTTTTAAAAACACGGGCTTATGATTGGATCGCGAAAGTCTTGCGAATATTGCGTGTTTGTTTCTCGCTACAAGTGGCCTGACCTATTCGCTTTCATCGGTGTATTCCTAGTGAGATCGTCGCCCTCGGTTCTTATATCGATCTCTCAGGTCAAGACAAACTAGCTGTCCGATCAAGGTTTTAAGAGAAGTGAACGTCGCGCCGAAGTGGGCCACGAAAACAATCCGGGGTCAACGTGAGATTCTCTCGCGCGCAGCAAACTGTTGCTACTTCTCCGGTAAGGAGATTCTTGCCAGTCGCTTTGTTTGCGATGGAGATACATCTGCGCGATCAGTGAAGCGGAAACAGCTTCCGGGGGACCGACTGCGCTAGTCCAGCGACGTCAAGATGAAAAATAAGCGATGGTATAAGACAAGAAAACAAATGTGTGGTTTAAAGCGCTCAAGATGATATTCCGTAAAAGATGATAGTCCTCGAAGAAATAATAGCATGACAATAGCAAGAACCAAGAGGAAGGAAGGAAGGGACGTACAAGATGATTATTTTAATATTAGTTAACGTGCACGCACACCACACGCATACACATACAAATCTTTTTTTTAATATAAAATGTTTTGTCTTTATTTTAAATTTCATCAAAAATTAATTCTTGTCATTTGTAGCCTTATACAGGGTGGTTCTGGATATTTGCGACAAACTTAAAGGGGTGCTAGATCTCGGTAAATTGAACAATTTTTGTTAAGTAACCCGTGTCCGGCGACGCGGGTCCTTAAGGCGATAAGCGTCGTTTTTAGCCTTGTTGAACGCTGTTTGATTTCTGTATGGTTAGATTAGAATTTAAAAAATCATACGTTTTTAAATTTTATTTTGTGTATTTTATAACAACAAATGTTCAAAGTTGCGACCTGCAACCTCAATACAAGCATTCCATCTACGGTGCATTGACTGATGTACCCTCTGGAAAATTTCAGGAGTATTGCGAATCACATCACATTCGTTCGTTATCATGCGGATGAGCTCATTTTGGGTATCGACAGGGGTATCGTGTACATCAAACTTTTGACATCCCCCCATAAGAAAAAATCAAGGCACGTTAAGTCAAGAAATATACAACCGTGAACAATGTTCAACAGAGCCTAGCGCCTTAAGGAGGCGTCACCAGACACGAGTTACTTAACAAAAATTATTCAATTTACCGAGATCTAGCACCCCTTTAAGTTTGTCGCAAATGTCCGGAACCACCCTGTATAAACGTACAAAAAATATTGAAAACTTACTTATTATTGTTAATACTATTACAAATTATTATCGCTAATAATATTATAATAACATATTAATATTAATTTATAATTTATGCTTAATATTATAACATTAAATTGTTATAATATTAAGCATTATATTATTGGCAAATAAAATCGAGGGAAGAAAGGGACATTCGGGCAGCGGAAGGGATCGGCGGGGAAAGAAGAGCAAAGATCGCAACGAGGCAAAGAAGAAACGACGTCTCTCGGGACGCGATCGGGTGCCTCGAAGCGAACGATATTGCTCCTTCTCGGTGGGAGATGCTTCGGGGATGCTATACAACCCACCCTCTATCCCGACGGCTTCCGGCACGGACACGGGGGAAGCGGATAAAAAGATTACACGAGCAAATACGCTACCGTGGCGGTGAATCCACGGTCGGTCGAATGGACCAACGCGGGTAGATAGAAATCTTTCGCTCGCCTTTAAGCGGTAAACAGGAAACGGAATTTCCGACGTTGTCGATCGATCGATCGATCGTTCGTTAATTCCTTCGTTTTCGAATCGCAAAGCTCGGTACGCGCGACGGAGCTTTCGCCTGAAATAATAATACGAGCTTAACGACCCAATGATCTTAGAAATTACTTGAAGCAGAATAAAGTAGTAGAAAGACGGAAAGAAGAAAGGATTCTTTTCAGAAGCTTTTTGCTTCAAATCACGCGCGTAGCAAGCCAAGTAAGGAAAAGCAGCATTTGTCGCGGGTATGGAAATAACTTCTGAAGATGAAAAGATCTTGGTAAAGCCTCAATTGATTCAAATAGATGTACATACAATAAAGCCACATTCTTCGCGGAGACGCGCAACTTCTGACGAACTCTATATTTTGGAACAAATAAAAATAGCAAGTATCTCGTTGCTGCTGTGGAAACTGCAGCTTCTTTGTCCTCGGATGCGTTTCTCTTCTTTACCAAACGTTCGTTTGTCGCGGGAGATTTATAGAATTTATCTTCTTTAGAGCGAGAGAGGAGAGAGAAAGAGTTTCGATCGGCGATAGGTCTCTTATCAATAACGACGTCGTACGGAACATATAACCGGGCATAGTATTTTGATATTGCGAGCTCGGGTTACGTTCCATCCATTCGACTGATGCGATTTTCCTCGATATATACGGCAAGGTTCTTAAGGTATATATGTTTTGCGATGTCCCTCTCGCGCACACAGAATATCGGGAGAACCCTTCCTCGAAACGGAACAATTTTCTTGCCGCCGCCGCGTTGGCGTAAATTTTTAATATTTCACAGAAACTCTCGCCGAATACCACCAGATCCTCGGCGGCTGCGAGAACGTAATGGTCTCGTTCGATACCTACATTGAAAGACGGAGGACACGCTGTTGCTGTGTCTGGGTAAATTTATTTCGCTCGAGACTAAGGGCTCGTATATTCTTGTGGGATCAGAGGGACACCAGCGGTACTGGCACAGTCCCGCAGCATCCCGTGAATCCTTAGGATTTATGAAAGGTCGTTCCCGCTGTTCCAATCTCAACGTTGGTCGAGACGCGGAACATCGGCGATAGTTGATCACATCGCTTTCGCGCTGACCATGGGGTAGATTTGAGTCAAGAGAGAATTCCGATTGTTAATAATCGCAACTGTCCTAGTTCTTGACCAGGTATGTTAGAAAGAGACGATAACAAACTGAGATAATTGCAATTAATTTTGAGACTTTAAACAAGGACACTATAAGTATTGTCTTAAGCAAATCTTGTCGGATAGTTTATAAATGATTAGGGATATTCTGTTTCTCCATCGTTGCAAAAATTGAAGTTAGACGATTTACTAGAGAGAGTAAGAAAGTATTTCAATAACTTTCATGGATATCTAAATTTCCTCACTAAAAATTAGAAGATTTATTTATGGGAAGCAATCCTTTAGTACGATCATACGATGTCGTGTGATTGTAATGAATTTCGACTTTTCCTAGTCCATAAAGTCTCGATTATTTTTCCTACTTTGATTTTATTGCCCATTTCTATATTCTTTGATGAACAGTGTTTTATCGTCAGTTAAACGACAGCCGTTGGGATTTACGTCAGTCCGAATTTCGAGAGGGTGTTTACGGCGATATTTCGCTATCATATGCGCGCACTTCGAGAAGACGTATCTTTCTGATCCACCCTCGTAACTCGACAACGCAAAAAAGAAGGGAAGAGTGCAGAGGGTAAGAGGAGGCGTTCTTTACGCTTTGCCTAATATGTATGCGTGATGTGGAGCTTTGATAGAACGAGCGGGAGAAAAAGAAATATTATCCCGACATCGTCGTGTCAACGACCGAGACGCGCTTTCAGTAGTGAAGGAGGATCACGTTGTAAGTTACAAATGCGCGACTGCCAACCAGAGTCTCGCTTTATGATCAAAGCAAGGAGTAAATAGTACAGATTTTCCATGAAAACGATCTCCGTTATCGTTCAACCAGTACTTACAAGTTCGAGATATTTGCTGCGACTGAACCGACACGCATAAACGATTTGCATTTCGAGCCGATTCTCACATTCCCGTTTAATTCCGCAAAAGAGAAACTGTCGTAGAAAATATTAGCTTAATTGGTATACTTTGTTTCCGATAAATTAAAAACGTGAGAGACATAAGCGTAAAGCTCTTTAAAAACTTGTTTACATGTTTATTAATTGCTAACAATAGTAATGTTTATTAATTTATAAATCTTTTTTTATTTAAAATTTCAAATTATCTTAAATAATAAATATAATATAGGCTATATATTATTTTAAATAATAAAGTTTAAATTTGTACTTGGCTTTCCCCGCTGGTGCTTTTGGCTGAAAAATTTGTCGAGGCCTGGTTTAAACATTTCGGCCACAGTGATGTACCGATCGCCCCAGTTTCGGCGATGAGGCAATTGTCCCGCGATCTATGTCCGTGTGCGCGATCAGACCGGAAGATATCTCCCCGAGGACGTTTACATCGGAAAGCGACAAGCATCGTCGGCGACGGTGTTACTTCGGCGGTTGCGTCACCGCGAGAGACAGGTGGATGGATAGGTAAAGCCGCAGGAGCGACGAGTCTGGCACGAACGAGAAATACGTTGCGGAATGAGGGAGAGAGAGAGAGACTAAATGGGGTGCCAGGGGAGGATCCCTCGCATAGTGAGAAATATATGTATACGAAGAACGCGATGGAAGCGAAGACGGAGAGCGAGATATCGGTTATTCCCAGGTGCGCTCGTGTTGGATCCCGCCGGCGACGTGAGCGTCGGAACTCAGGAAGAGTCGGGACAGACGACGACTACGACGACGAGAGGCTTGGTATCGAATTTGCGTCGTATTTACCCGAGGAAGGCGTCCCGACGCCTTCTTCCGGCGCCTTCGACCTGCGGGAAAGGGTCCACACATTCTCCGCCTGGCGACAATCCGTTTCGCCAGACAGCCGTTGGGAAATCGCTGGAGCAGCCGCCATTTATTACCGGTGCTTGCAACCGTTGCGCGTGGACGTTTTATTGCGAACGATTAGGGGGGAATTAGGTTAATTCCCCGTAATACGCGCGATTTCATAATTCACAAGTATTTGCGGTGATTCAAGCTACGCGGGAATAGCTATTAATTTGCCGATAGTTTTTGACGAGGATTTTTATTATCATTAGAAAAAGATTTTTAATCTTTTACTCAGGTGCTAGCCTGAGAAAAAATAATTGTATTTGATCTTAGTACGATGCAATTTTCTTCGTACCGTATATCTGTAATCTTGGTAATTACTGAAATGAACATTGCCTCACGCGAATAGGTAATTGACAGCTGCTTGCAGCCGCAGCAAAGTGGCCTTGCGCCATCGAGATTTTCCTCGCGAGACTCTCCTTGCTCTTAACTCCATACATAGGCCATGCCTTGTCGACGTCAGCTCTCGTCGTCGGACACATCGCGGCTGGCCCTGAATTTAAAGTTACGCCACTGGCCGCCCGACTAGGGGCAGTGGTAGACGGGCGGGGGCGGACGAGGGAGGGAAGGTCGGGGAGGTGGATGGGAAGAGAGCAGGAGGTAACGGCTGGAAAGAGAGGTAATGAGAGAGGGTCCGAGAGGGGCAGAGTGACAGGAAAGGGGTGGGTCGTTCGAGAGGGCAAGGCGAAACCGTGAACCATCGACCCGAGAGTCGGACGAGCTCTCGGACTCGTTATACACTCTCTCTGGCTCTCTTGCAGGATGCATCTCCGTGCAGCTGCAGAGACGGGATGCAAGCGAGAGACAGAGGGAGACGGAAAGACCACGTTCACCGCAGGGACGCAGCCCGTCACGGCGAGTGTGCCGCGCGGTACCGCCCCCGCGATGGACGCTGAATCACCTGCAGTTGCAGTGCGATACACTGGGACAGCCCGTATGCATGCGATAGGTACTGGCTGTCCCATAAACGGTGGACGTGAGTTTTGTTTAAAATCTAAAATACGATGCGCGCGCACGAACTGCGTATTGTCTATCGGCACGGCGGAATTTTGGATGAGTACAATGTGCATCGTAGCGTTAAATTATTAGAATTTATTAGCTCAGTATATGTGTGTATATATATATAGGGGAACCCGGGGCGCGCATAACGGAAACGCTAAGATTTACACAAGTTTACAACGTATTAAAAATAAATAAATGAAACTTTGTTTGGCACTAAAATATTCTTTGAAATATGCACTATAAGGAAAATACAAGTTTTACTACAAAAGAATAGTTTTAAATGACGAAATTGTTTTTCGAAAACGTGAGTTAACCTTAGTATGGATTTTATGCGGGGCATAATGGGACACCCTATGAAACTTGTTTATTTCTCAAATATATTAATGTCCAAAACTTCTTAGAAATGATTCTTTACAACACGCAATATATGTAAAAATGTATTATTACACTTTCAATTAATAATAATTATTTTACACTTTTTTTTATTACAGTACATGTATACCTACATTTTTCTCATTAAAATATAAATAAATATTATTACAATATAGGTAAATGAAAATCAAAATGTGGTGTAATAATTTTTGGTACAATATGTTGCACAACATAACATTTACATATACTGACATATTATATGAAAAGGAAAAATAAAACAAATGTCCCGTTATGCCCTGAAATGTATAAGTTTAGTTTAGGTAATATAAATATTATAAATCATCACAGACAATCGATATTTGCACAGACACTTTACTAAATTGACAAGAAAAGATCATTTAATAACGTAAATATACTTACGGTAATAAAAAATAGAATTTTATCTTTGTTTACCATATATAAATATCTCAAAGAAAATGTAACTCAGTCGCGGAGAACATAGCGAACGCATTGAATAATTTCTAGTATCTTTCAGCTGAAAATAATATGGCGACTGATAACAGCACGCGGATAGGGACATCTAAGAGTAATAATTTCCATACGTTTTATTACATGGCAGCATCTCTGTAAAGAGATATCGACCATATCCCATTATACCCCGTGGTCCCATTATGCCCCGCCTTCCCCTAATATCTTATAAAGAATTACATATAAGTATGTATAAAGATTGTTATATCTTATAAAGAAATAAATAGGTCAGTGATATAAACGATCGACATACATGTGTATATATGTATTTATATATACCAATGTATATGTAATTACATATTTATATATAATTATATTAAATATATATACACATATATATATATATTAATTACACATTATTGAGCTCATAAATTATACATATATGTCAATCGTTTATACCACTGACCTATTTATTTCTTTATAAGATATAATAGTATAATATTTCGTAATGGGAGGATGTTCGGGGGGAGGGGGGAGAATATAATAGATGCTTTAGCATTTATTAATATTAAAAATTTGTTGCACGTAGAGGACCACAATCCGTATGGTTGATACGTGGTAATTAAATACCATCTATGGCCAGTCAAGTCGTATTACAATGTATTAATTGTTAATTGTTAATTATTTACTGGCGATTTAGGAATATTAAAGTTTCTGTTATATAATAGTATAATATGGAAAATATATAGTATAAAATGGAAAATTTTTCTTTTTTTATCTCATAATGTATTTAGATATAATCAATAATTAGCCGAGTTTAAAAGTTATATGTTAGCACTGGAGTCGCAACAATTTTTAATAATTTCTTTTTCAACGCACTCGTTTCCTAGAAAGCGTAAAGACAAGGTCTTTTACTTGGCAATTAAGGTGCTTGTGTTCACGGTACTGTCATCAAATGGAAGAGTCTTGTAGAGGACTCGAGCGAATTCGCGTTATACGTCGTTAATGGGTGAAATAATGACAGAGCGACGGCGAGGGTCGCTCACAGTTTTAGCAATCCCATGGGTAGTGGCCGCGCGCGCGGCAGTTTCCAGCGAGTTCCGTAATGAAAGATTCAACGGGCGAGAGGAGCGCGCAGGAGCTCAGACACTGGGAGCAATGTATCGCTGCAGCGTCGCGTTTCGTCCAATTTGCGATTTCGAGGTGAGCGTGAGTGGCGGGATGCGCGCGACTCAAAGAGTCGCTGAAGTGACGTGGACAGGGAGCAGAGGCGGAGACGACGACGGGCCGGGAAGGTGAGCGCGGAGGAACTGTTTTTCGTATTTTATCAAAAGCGTCGTCCATTTTTCAAGCCTGGCTCTGTGAGAGCGGCCGTGGCCACGGGCGTCGTAGTGCACCGCTCTCAGTAGCGGCGATATGAATATTAAATGACGGAGGCGAAGCTCGCCGAGGCAAGCAAGGAACGAAGCAAGGAAAGCAGAAGAAAGGCTCAGGTAGAGAGGGTGGCGGTGAGTGTCGTCATCTCTCATCGCGATAGAAAAAATCTCGAGGTCTCTTTCGAAACGATTTCGAGATTGACGGCTATCGAAATGACACTAGGGATCTTTTATATTTTATCTTGAGATAGACTTCGATGTCAAAATACAGAAAAGGGAAAGGCAATTTATTCGCAACGACAACGCTTCATTTTCTATCGAATTTATAATATATTGGGTTGGCAAATAAGTTCGTTCGGTTTTTGCTTCAGTGCAGGTTCATTCCGATTCACTCTTTTTTTCTCGGCGCTATCGCGCAACTCGAAAAAAAAAGATTAAAAAACCGAACGAACTTATTTGCCAACCCAATAGTTAATTTTAATGAAAGGAGATTTTTTGAAAATCTGTTTTATGTGTATATATATGTGTTTTAATAGCTAATCGTAAATGCGCACTCACCTCACAAAAAAAGAACAAAGATTATTAAAATATTTTAGTATGAACAAGGAAAGAATGCAATTTCGCCGCACTTATATAGACGATTTTTCCCTCTACAATCGTGATTCTGAGATAGATAGGAACGCAAGGCTCGCGTCGTTCGAAGAGCATAAAACTCGTATCTTTTCGATGAACGAGGAATAACTTCCCTACCTCGCTTCTCCTTCTTCCCAGAGAAGAGACGGTAAAAGAAAAAGAGAGAAAGAGAGAGAGTGAGAAAGAGAGAGGGAGGGGGGAGTTAATGGATATCGAGCGACTCCGTCTTCCTCTGTCGCTGCTCCTTCTCCAGCTTCTTCCTGTCAAAGGAGGACGGGCGCGCGAGGACTGATAGACTGATTTATCCCCATCGCTGATAATGGTAGCAGTACGTGCGAATCGCGATAAGGACCTATTCTCACGCGATGTCGAACATCACGACGCGTGTGACGATGTGACAATATTAGTTTTCAATGTCACCGCGTTTATACACATTGGTGTCGTGAATTCTCAAAGAGCAATCGGCATAATTTCGGAACAGAGCGAAAGGAAGAAAAACGCTGTTTGTAGAAATATAGGAACTTTTATTTGCAAACGACAGAATATCGATTTCCAAGATATTGACGTTACGAGACACATACTGTATTTCACAGAAAAAAATACGGTAGCTAGTTTTTTCTGTAATAAAATTTTGCTTTAAACAATTTTATTTGTGCGTTAACACACAGCTTCCGTTTTTCTTATTTAATAATAAAGAGAAGCACAAACAGTGATTTCAATACAACACAGTAACGTATGCAAACAAACCTTCATTTTTATAAAAATATATCAAGTATCATGTTTTTCCGTGAGGTTACTGAACAAATGTTTTAATACAAAGAATGAAACTTGCGTAGCGTTATGAAATATCACATTACATAGCAGTTTTGAATTTAATTTGTTATTTCTCAGTCTGCGATATCATATACGCGGACGTTTAAAGATACGAGAACATACGAGAGGATGAATTCCGGTCTAATCCCGAAGACATATTTACTTTTGAGATATAATGGATAATATAGGGCTGCGTTTACAACACGACCAGGACTTTGTTTCGCCATTACATCCACCCGGCTTATGGTAATGTTATAAATATTACAAAGTGTATGTTAAACTCGGTCGTTGCATTTTCGAATAAATATTTGCAATTGTTACGTGCATACGCGCAAGGGCTGTCCAATTAACTTACATGTGTTCTTGAATTGAAGAGAACAGTGTACAGGATCTCGGTGATGCTTCAACGTTATTTCCATGGATAATAGGATCCTTAAAGGGCCCTCTTTCAACGCTATTCTAGACGCCTGCGAGTTTCTCTAAATGACATTAAAGCGCACCGCGAATTTCAATTTCGCTGTAGGAAAATCGCTCTAATCAGTTTCCCGGGGAGAGAATCGATAACTTCTAACATCAATTTCCCTCGTAACTCCATCGAGATCTTAATAATGCCACTTAATCATCCTTTCGTGTCTCCCCTCTCTCTCTCTCTCACTTTCTCACTCTCTCTCTCTCTTTTTCTACTTTCTTTTCAATCCGCTTATAAATACTAATCCGAATAAATTCAAATTAATACATAAAATAATTCAAAGATTTTTCTGTCGTGTCACAATTTAAAGCGCTTACTATAATACCGAGTATATTGAGATTTAAAAGTTGTGAAAAGTCGAAACTCAGTTTCAAATTTCGCATAAGACAATTGTTCTTCGTTAATTCTGATCGGCACTTTATATACTGCCATTCCGGCATCAATTATAATTCTTTCGACACGGATTGCAGTCGACCTTTTTAGTATCTTCGCGTCACATCGGCGTAATTATTTAACCGACAGTAAGCTGATCGGCTGCCGGTATTTCCAATCCTCGATTGAACGCGCGCGAATAGATGACACGTCCATTCACCGACGCGATTAAAGTACCCCTACGGCGTTAGCGCATGCTGTACAACTAAACGTATGTAAACACGTTTATCCTGGAATAATTCAGCAGTTAACGGCGTAACACTCGATGTGCGCGTGAGCTAATTTCGCCGCTAAAGGGAGTCGCTAAATAGCGCGTGTACATATTAAATCTATATCGCAATACCGCTCGCGAGTCATCAATGACAATGCAGTTATTTCTACAACGAATGGAAGATAAATTAAGTAGCATTGTGTTAGCCAGGAACTTTCGTCGAAAATTTGCATGTTTTATAGTTATCTAAATTTGCACTGCGACTTATGCTATTACTCTCGAACTATTTGAGAGACGTTGAACACGTTTACCGTAAAGATAATTGATAACAGAGCTTTCAAGTACGTTATAGCATTCCAGCGTTCCAGCGCGGGTGCTTTTAATTCCGCATGCGTATCCGCGCTTTCCTTGCAACTCGTCCGATATCACGGTCGAACGATGCCGTTGCGAGTATAATGGATTCATTGCCATGCAAATTTGCCCGCGTTATGGGCGTTACATCTTAACTACGCTCGCTCGCGTATGATCGCGGAAAATATCGTTTCGCTGGCTCGTGATCGAGACCGGGGCTCAAATCAGCCCTTTCAACTTCGATGAAATACGGGTATGATGAACACAAAAACGATCAATTTTATTCCATTTTACTTTACATTTCGTTAATTCCTTTAAACTTGTAATATGCGATAATAAATACTTCAGTAGTGCGATTCTGTAATTTTTATCGACGATTTCTAGCGACAGCCAATGGCAAGGACAATCCTGGTGGAAAGCGCAACTCTCATTGGCTGTCGCTAGTTAACGATACCAAAAATCGTCGATAGCAAATTACAGAATCGCACTACAGAAAAACTATGCGAAGAAATAATGTTTTACGAAAATGTTTTATCTACACTGTAAAAAAATTTCATGTAAAATTACAACTATTATAGTGGGTAATATTGGGACCATCTATTAAAGGTGTATATTTACATACATCAGTATATCTCGTAGATAAAATTATTATCTTATATGGTAAGTAAGCAGCTTGCACAAGTAAATTTACATATTAAAAGTAGATTTCTAGAAATGTTTTTGTAATAATACATTTTATATATGTATTTGTACAATTTCACATATTAAATTTAAATAATGTCGAATTGTCTAACCAAAAGTTCTTAATTTGAAATTATGTTGCAACGTAAATAAGCTAAACGAGTTACATATGATTGTAAATTTATAATTTTTTTTATTTGTATAATATATACTTACACATAAAATCAAAGATAAAAGTAAGCTAATGTGAGCCAACTTACGTAAAAATGCAGCTATAATGTATGAAATTAACATATGCCGTGTAATATTACAAAAGAAAATTGTACATTTACATAAAATATATAAATTATACTTTTAATCTTGTAATTTTTCATCAAATATAAAAAATTATTACACAACGAAGAGTAAAAAAACGAATTTTTGTAAAAGTATACGAATTTATACATTTCCATTATTAATAGTGTAATTGTTACACACATTATTTATGTAATTTTACATACTTTTTTTTATAGTGTATGTATACATAAAAACAAATGTCCTGACTGACTGACTCATCAACGCTCAGCTCAAATCCCTAAACCTAAAAACATTTGGAAATTTGGAAGTATATTCCTTCCATGACGTAGCACCTACTAAAAGAAGGGATTTTTAGAAATTCGACCCCTAAGGGGGTGAAAAGGAGTAAAATGTGTTTTTACACGGATTCCTCAATATCTCTTAGGCCCAATATCGATTTAGTTTTTGCTTACAAAGGTTACCCATATACAAATGCTTAAAAACATAATTTAGGATTTTGCTCTAATCAATCCCTAAAGGGACAAATCTAGATTCGGGGGTGAATTATAAATAATTACAGGGTTACCTGACATGGGAGAGTTATGCTAAATTTAAATTGTTCATTGCAATCAAAGGAAAGTTTATTGGAGACAAAATGGATTATAAAGTAGTTAAATACCAAGCAAAGCACGGGTATCAAGCCATCTAGTGATCCATACGAACGTTTCATGAGTAAACCTTTAAAAATATTTTTACCTTTCATTTCCTCTTTGTATGCCTAAACGCACGTTTGGTAGGTCTATTGAGAAACGCGCCACTGAGCACAAATCGTGAAGCACGCAAGAGAGAGACGCGTGTACGCGTCTTTTGTCGTGTCGAAAGCGCCGATGAAAAGCAATCTCGATGAACGAAAGTAAATGATCGTTCCACTCATAGTGCCAACTGGCACGTTTTAAAGACGTGGAGGGCTTAAAGAGGGCTCGATCGATGATCCGTCGCGGGGAAAGAAGTCCGGTCCGATGAGTTCTCTGACGGTGCCGAGGGTGTTCCGGCCGTGTGTAAAACCGTTTCGCGAGCCTTAATTTACGATCGCGTATAAATCGCAGCGTATAAATTCAAAACTCGACCCGTCGGTTTTTGTTTGCGCGATATGAAAAACCGTCGCTCTTTGTTTGCAGTACGACTCGCTCGGGCTCGAATTGATTTTCGAGATTTTGCAGAAATTTGAGTTACGGTATTGAGCTTGTGTTTACACAAAAATAATTTATATATTTATGAGTTTGATTTTTAATGATATTATAAATGTCGATTACGATATTATAAACGTTACCATTTTAATTGTAGAATTTCCTCAGTAAGTAGATAATGACACGATATAGTCAGACATGGTCGGATACACGGAGAAAATTTTATATTAAAAATTACTATGTATGGGAGTAGTCGTGGACTATGCTGGAATTATAAAAATTTTTATTATGTTTTCACAAAAGAGTTTAATAATTATTAACATAATAACATAGTAAAAATTTTTATAATTCCAGCAATGGTCCACGGCTACTGCCATACATAGTAATTTTTAATATAAAATTTTCTCCGTGTATGAACAAAAAAGTTGTGTCTTTATTTTTAGGTATAAATCAAACTTACAAAATATTAATGTAAGAAAAGTTAATTTATTTACGAAAGGAATATACAAAACAATATCCGTACAATTAAGAGAAAAGAGTAATTATTTTTTTAAAATACTTAATTATTAGAAGTAATTTACAAAAAGTTGCATGGCAGAGATAGGGTCACATTGATCTCGTAAATCGAGCGGAAGTCTGTATCTGCCTATCCATTCTGAATTGCCGCAAGTTTGTTGCGAATGTTTAAGTGCACTGCGAAGGGTATGCGAACGTGATCCCGAAAGTTTGATCGTGATAAAGCTGTGGCTGATCGCTTTCAACGATTCCGCTCTGCGAGTTGCAATCACCTAGCTCGTACCCTTCTTCGCGCTTTCAGAGTGATCTGCGAGCGCTTATTCACAGAGAATCGGGTATGTTGAAAGACGAGTTATTAAATTTGCGTTGTCGACCACCATCGGGCGACTATTTCCGAGCTCAGAGCTCTTCTCGTGTTTGCGAGTGTCATCGAGCAAACGATCAAGCGGAGGATAGGAACGATAGGGCGGGTGGGTAATAAAGAAAATCGGTGGTGGCGTCATGTCATACAAGGGAGAGAAGTGGAGGCAGGGCGAATGGTGGAGGGAGACAGCGATTTCATTATGACTCGGGACAAAATCCTCTCAAAGCGAATCTCGCGGGAAAGAAGAAGAGTAAAAGTACCGGCTATAGTTCGCAGGCACAGTCTGAAATAATCCACCGGCGACGACAGAGTAATTTCAATTGTAAATGCTCGCGTAAAACTTTGGAGCTAAGAAACGGCCAACGTTGAATTCCCGCGCCGGACTATGCGGCGTGACGTGTCTTAATCGCTTTTTCACTAGCTCGCGGTAATTCGAACCGAACACGCTTTTTCCGGCATTCGCACTGCTAAGTAAATCTTTTTTTTTTCTTTTTTTCTTGATATATTATCTACCACTTTTCGTTGCTTAAAGCGGATTAAATAATGATATTAAGAATTTCTTGTCGACGATAATTAACGATATTCTATTCGCGAGCAAATTATCACGAATTCATGTTATTATATATACAGGGTGGTTCCGGACATTTGCGACAAACTTAAAGGGGTGCTAGAGGTTTGTTCGCGTCGCCATGCCCCAACATGCTCCTACTCACTCCAATGCACTCTAATTGGTTGGCGTCATCGGAATGACCGGAATCAACGTATCGGAGTGCATTGGAGTGAGTAGGAGCATGTTGGGGCAGGTGACGCGAACAAACCTTAGATCTCGGTAAATTGAACAATTTTTGTTAAGTAACCCGTGTCCGGCGACGCCTCCTTAAGGCGCTAGGCTCTATTCAACATTGTTGACGGTTGTGTATTTCTTGACTTGACGTGCCTTGAATTTTTCTTATGGGGGCAAGTCAAAAGTTTGATGTACACGATACCCCTGTCGATACGCAAAATGAGCTCATCCGCATGATAACGAACGAATGTGATGTGATTCGCAATACTCTTGAAATTTTCCAGAGGGTGTGTCAGTTAATGCACCGTAGATGCAATACTTGTATTGAAGTTGCAGGTCGCAATTTTGAACATTTGTTATTGTAAAATACACAAAATAAAAACACATGATTTTTTAAATTCTAATCTAACCATACAGAAATCAAACAGCGTTCAACAAGACTAAAAAGGCGTCACGACGCCTCCTTAAGGCGCTAAGCGTCGTTGTCGCCGGACACGGATTACTTAACAAAAATTGTTCATATCAATTTACCGAGATCTAGCACCCCTTTAAGTTTGTCGCAAATGTCCGGAGAGAACCACCCTGTATATATATAACATTTTATATATTTTATAACTTTTTACATGAGTTAGTGATAATTATATATATATATATATATATATATATATATATACGCGCACACAATATATAATATTATAATTTTATAATACACACACATATATATTTCTGATTAACTTAATGCTACAGATATTTTGATTATAACAAGTTACAGTGTAAGATATTGATGCCACTTGAAGAAATTGAATGATATATCACTGCTTAAAAAGTGCCAGGCAAAAAATTGTGGTATCCTTTTCAATCTGAGCATCCTTATTCACAATGCGTGCGATCGACAGATTACAAACGGATCGTATACATCCATCACATATATGTATCATCATCTCCGCCTATATCGGTCACTAAAGCTCTTCTTCGCGCGTCTGGCATTCCAATAACGCGTACGAGATCGCGGAACGTAAGCGGCAGCCGTGAGATTGAAAGCTCTGCTCGATCCTCACCCCTGGAAGCGAGGGTAGGTGTCGAGGAGTATGAAAGGTAAAGGAAAACGAGAGAGAGAGAGAGAGAGAGGAGTGGGAGGGGGAAGGTAAGGGAAAAGGGAAGAGAGAGAAGCAGCACGAATAGGATGAACATCATAAGTCGTAGAGAAACCGGAGAGCTCGTAGTTAGCAGCTTTCGAGTCCTCTCCTCCTTTCGTTCTTCATCGCTTCGTACTTCGACCTAGACTCGCGCGGCGCCGGTCTCACGGCAATACGAATCAGTTTCCTCGAGTTTATATTCATAACGAATAAATTATTCAACCCGGTGCCGGGATTCGAGCCCGTCGGGATGCGTAGGCCCGTCACGTCGGCCCGTGTTATCCACCTAATCGGAGAACGTGCCGGCGAAAAAGCCCTCGCGTCTCTTTCAGCCGCGGGCATTCACTCGTCGATCGATAAAGCTCGGATTTCGATGGTCATTTTTGTCACCGCGCGACGAGCGGGATCAAAGTTAAATGAGAAGTTTCCATACGTCAGTTTCCGCATGCAATCGCGAAGTAGAACGTTGTATAAATATCTAGCCTCTATGGACTGGACCTTGTGAATTTTTTCATCATCGAAAGGTAATTTTATCCCAAAGACAAAATTATTTACTTGATATGAAAATACCGTCGAGAAACTTGTACTTTCCTCGATAGCAAAGTAAATCATTAGTTTCCATTTCGTTCATCAAATTTTTCGCGGGATATATAATAGATACATATATGGCGAGAGAGTGTCCATTTTCTCACGTGTTGTTACGTCATTTTGTATTTTAAAAATAAATTTAATTTTTTTCAAACAATTTTATGGAATGCAAAAGATTAATGAGGGGCGTCTAGCACGAATGTGGAAAAATATCAGCTTCAGATTGAATAGCAGTGCAACGGAAAATCCACGCGCTGTCGCAGGCATGCCTTTCCGGTGTGTTTCCGAGTGAGAAATAATTAGCAGGTTTCATCACCCAGCACGTATGTCCGCCCGCGCGTTGCAGTGACCGCGCTTTGAATACGCCACCTCGGAAGCGAATATCGCGCGCTTATTGCAGTGCCGAAAAGTACGATCTACTGCACGATCCATGTTAAAAACGCAGTTAAAGCAGCAGGAATAGCGTGCACGAATTTCTGAAATGCTGAAATTATATTGATGTTTAATAGTTAATTTCATTTTTTTAAAGAATTATAGTTGACTAGAGAATGGTTAATGAGCTTGCTATATAATTAATCAATCAGGTCTGAATTAATATAATGTTTAAAGTAGAAAAACAAAGAGAAAATTCTAAGCTTTAAAATGAAGAAAATGCTAATTAAAAATTTCTTACCACAAAAGAGTTTCTTTTTTTGGTTGAATTTTTTGATGATTGATTTTTTCGAATTTGTGATTTATTGTCAAAAAAGTATGTCTTGTTACACTTCGAAAATCTTGTTACACTTCGAAAAGATTGACGTCCCTGACGTACAACTGTCTTACTCTTGACTTTTGCGATTTCACTTTCTACATTTCAGCACATATCATCCGGTAGTTTCTACGTTCTTAATTGCTACGTCGAATTTCCGATTCGTCTATCGAAGTTTTCACTGTTATTGAGTGTTTTATATCACAATATTAGAAGGTTCATTGTTGCACGTGTTACCAAAGAGAAACGTCGATAACGCGAAGTTGGTCAAACGACTTATTTATTCACTTCTATTCTAATTTTGCGCGAAGTTCCTCCTGTTTCTGCTAGCCGATTAAAATTTAATGCTTTAATTATTAGAAAATATTATATATTAACATTGATAAGTACATCTCAATTCGGGTGCGCCAGAGGAGTAAGAGCGAGAAGGATAAAGGGAGGGAAAGAAAGGGAGGGAACGTTACCTGATATAGGCGAAGGAGAGGAGCCTTATTAAGGGTGGCTCTTCCGCCCGCCTGAGCGCTTAAATTTCAGAACGTCGTTCTACGAAACACGGGCGACATCGTTAAGGCACGGCCGTCGAGATTAAAGGCTTTCCCGGATTCGAGAGATTTCAAGTCCGGGATTGTCCGCAATTAGTGCGGAACGAGGGGGGGGGAAAGCGGTGGCGGCAGTGGCGGTGGCGACAACGACTACGACGGCGAGCTTCTTCAGGAAACTACATAAAGCTTCCTGTGCGGAGGCGAAAGAAAGTAGGAACGTTAACGAGAAGAATCTTAAGATGCGTCGCGATCGTTATCGACCCTTCTTCTTTTCCACAGGTCCTCCGCTGTCTGAAAGATGATTGCATTCGCTGCCAGACAAACGTACAGCAGGAAGACGTCGAGAAGCTCGTAATTGATAGTTCTTCCTTGTACGCGTCTCGAGTTTATCGTCTTTACGTATCATTAAGGGAGTTATTAAGGAGACGGACAGTACAGTTGACTTTCACGATTAATTAACGTCCTTAAGCGAGATAAATGGGAGCATAGAGATCAGAGCTTTTTATACACTCCCATGGCAGCGCGATTTTTCGTTGACCTAAATAATTTCGAGTACGCTCGCGGGTACGACCGCCGCGAGACGAGATAATTTAATGATCGATATTACAACGCAAATAATTTTGGCTGCAAAATGTGTTTCTCTTTTCGGTACTGCGATATTAAATAAGGCAAAGTTAACGGTAATACTATAATGTGTGGATTTTAATGTATAAATAACATATAAATAATGATAAATGGACATTTAGCTGTTTTCGAATATTCGTGCGTTTCAGCAGATGAAAGAATCGAGTGGCTATATTTGAAAACAGAAATTTTTTGACATTATTATTTTACCCATTCGATTGTTTTCGCATTCGTGTCTCATTTAAAAAGAGATGTGCTATAATTTCTTTGAACACCGTACATCTCACCGTATGATCAAGTCTCGCGATTCAGAAAATATGTGAAAATGCAGAGGAGCTAATTTAGAAAAAAACTTTCATATAAAAAAGGTTATATCATCGAATTGGCATTGTTCTGGAGGAAACTTTTTCTCCTTGTGATACACGGAAAGAACGATTTTGCTGAAGTATTTAAAAATTTGGCCACGTCTGAAAATAATTTTATTAGATCATCAAAAGTAATTATGTAGGACGCTTAAACATGATAATACTACAAAAAGTTTTGATATTTTAGCAACTATTTTGGGCGTCCTACCTAATTATTTTGATGGTCTAACAAAAATTATTTTCAAATCTGTATCTGATGAAATTTTTAGACCTTTCAGCAAAAATATTCTTTCCGCGTATCTTCCCTTTAAAATCTAATCAGCGTCTCGTAGATACCTCATAAAATTTGAGTACATCCACGAGTTTCGCTAGGCTTCTTTACGATCCCAGGACGAACTTGTTAGAGCGTGCAGCCTCGCACGCGAATTAGATTTCCGTAAGCGTTCATGTGCTTGCGCGCGCCCGCGCCCTGTTCTATCTTGTTTCCAGCGAAACTTTTCGAAGCACATCGCGACTATAGACACGGGGGAACACGCGCGCACGTCGTGTCACACGCGCGTTTACACGCGCAGGAAGTTGGACGGCTGCGCTGAAATTGTTTCCACGGGAAAATAGTATGGACGTGCGGTAACCGGCGTCGCGATAGCGCGTACGGATGTTCCGCGGCGACGCGAAACTTTCGCACGAGCAAATTTACACTTCGATCGCTTCAATTACACGCTGCGACGTCGCAGCCGCGATATCACGCTGCGAATAGTCCGTTTTTATATAACGCAGCCTTTCTAGGACACCTTACTGTTATACGTAATACAGTGGCAACGTACGCGAATTGCGAAAAGCGAAACGAGAGATTGTCGTGAGCTGTTGTAAGCTCGGTCGAGCTTACGACATATAAATATCGAGCTTTAAGGTTTGTCGTGTTCGAGACGCGACAATTCCGAAGTCGCATCCAAGTCTGAGGGCGGTACATTTACGGTACGCACTATATACGGGAGTCACGTGTACGGCGAATCGTAAAGTCAAAATGAAAATTTGGTTCACATAGACGCGGAACCCCCGACGTTTACGGTACCCGGGATATGAGCTCTACTTGAAAGTTCTCTTTTTTTTTTCTAATAAAGCGGCGCAACATCTTGTCGCAATGGCAGGGCAACGTTTCCACCCTCCGTAAAATTCCGTCATAAAATATTTATTTAGCGACGACTTTGCCATAAGTATTCTGTAAATAAGCACCGATTCCGCTGAAAAGCTCCGCATCTTCGAAATAAACGAAAATTTAACCGGAGATATCGCCGGGATAACGATCAAGCCATCAAGCGATATCAATGCACATTTCAAGTATAACGGAGCAGAGAACGAGATCTCCACGGCGTTATCGTGAAAAGGATAAAATCCCTGGATCAGCATGCACGTAATATAATCCGACATTCTGCAAGAATAAAGAAGTTCGAACGAGCATTCGTTTAAATTCACTTTTGCCTTTGAGCGTCGATTGCACTGGTAACGTCACTTTTCATTAACTGAACCTCCATTTTTTTTCTGTTCGTACTACAAAAATTTAATCCAGAAAAGAAGTGAGACAGAAAGTTAATTTAAGCTTACTTTGAACTAGTAACGCACGAATATATCAGTCTAATAGATCCTTTTTACGATACAATGCTTACTATTTTCGGCCTTCTATTTTATTCATTGTAGAGGAATCGATCCGTAACGAGAAACTTGCGATAATAAAAAGACATGCGTTAGAGAAGAATTTACCTGCGAAGATTAGGCAGCGGGCCAGCATCCTTCGATCTTGTGGTCGAATCCCACGCTCGACCGAGCTCGGCGACTAATTTTCAGAGAAGAATGATGACGCACGTCCGTTTCGGCGTCACCCTGAATCCTCGTGATCTGCCGCGGTGCCGTCGGATTGTTGCCGGATCGTCGCTGCCGCCGTCGTCGTCGTCGTCGTCGTCGTTCTCGTTGCTATCGTCGTCGTCGTCGTCGTCGACGTGCACGTCGCGCGGCGCAGGGACCCGGTGGCGATGGTGATCGACGACGAGAACGAGCGGCGTGTCGTCGCGGTGTCGACGGCGATGCTGCTGCGAGTGCACGCGGTGCATACGCGGCGCGCGGCCGATCTAAAAGCCGGCGGCGTTTAGATATCGCGCGGCGGATTGCGACGGGGGTGCCGGCAGAGGTGTCCGGGACAACGTGGGGACGTGAGGGGGAGGGTGAGGAGGACACAGATAAGTATACCCGAGAGCGAAAGAGGTCCGGCGGAAAATGCGACGCGCGTCTACTACCCTCGCGAGGAGAGTCTTTGGCCTCCGGCACCGCCGGCCACGACTGATCGCGCCGGGTAATCCCCCGCGAGTGTCGGGGCGCATGCGTGCCACCCTTTCTCTCTCTCCACATCCTCTTCCCCTTCGTCGGGCGCGGGGTGGTTGCCCCTCTTCATGGAGTCTCTCTCGCGCGAGCGCTGGCTTCCGCCGAGAGGGTGTTGGGCGGTGGGTGGTAGGTAGTTTGGTGGTACAGGTGCTAGGACGGAGGGAAGAGAGGACGCACTCTCGCACACGCACGATGAGATAGCGCTCTCAAATAGCAGACGTGATTTAGCCATTTACCGGTGGTGGTGCTTAGGAAATATTAAACGGTAAAAGCGGTGCGTCATTTTTTATTGCCGCGAGTAGCACCGGAAACGGTTACACCACTAGCGCTAAATATCACGCGGTAGAGATGGTTATCTTCGATTGATTATTGCTTCCTTTCTAAATCGCAACCGGTGAAAAAAAAATATAACGATGACGGTAAGGAAAATTCATTATCTGCGAATTATTAGATTTCCTTCTATCTATACGATAGATTCTATATTATGACTTCCTTTCTCTGAGATCAACTCACTCCCGCGGGCTGATTTCCGTTAAGAGGGTTGGCAGATAGATAGGTAGATAGGTACAGGTGCTACGAAGAACGGGAGGCAATACGCACCCGTAGACACGGAGTTCATCGCTTCGAGGAGATAACTTTCTCCAACACTATACGGGATTCAACCGTTCGTTGGAATGGTACTTCATACAGTGTAAAGAACGTTACTAAGAGGCAGCGGTAATTTTCTTGTATAGCCCTCGAATCTGTTACGTCAACAGCAATTGCAGCTGCTTGTTATCATGCTGATTAGCTGTCATTTTCTAGATTACAGCTATGACTTATCTATTTGTAGTGTAATAGGTATCTGCTACTTTATCATACTTAGGTCTACTGGTAGTCTAGAGACACGCGTCAGAAGGTATAGAAGGCGAAAAGTTTAAAACATTGATGTGTAGAAGTAAAGACTAAAAGTTTTGCTTTCAGAATATTTTAGATATTAATGAACATGAAGACTGATGAAAGCAAGTATTTTAAGCAAAGTATTTTAATAATACACGGCGCAATCAGCTATGCTCTTACGTGTTTTAATACTACTCCGTAATAGTCGAAGCATGTCAGAAATAATAGACGTATGCGGGATCAATCTTAAAATTGAAATTCAGGGTGTAACAGCCAACAATTGAAAATCTTTGTTTTGACTTCAGTGAACAATTTCTTCATTTATCCGAAAATAAAGAATACTAGTCCGCCAATAATAATTTAACAAAAAATTCTTTATTTATATCGACACAATTGGCTAATGATAATTTAACGTTTTTTACGATGTTTCGACCCTAGGGATTGGGTCCTTCTCAAGTAATTAGGCTATGCGTTATCATATATACATCTCACTTATAATAACATTCCTCAACAATGAAGTTTTTTGATGAAAAGATCATGAGTCAAAAAAATGTTTGCGATTATAAGCGATGGTGTGGCAGGTTACTTGATAAGAAAAATTCCGTGGTTTGCGATTGTTTAAAACCATGAAGATAAAACTTGATTAAAATATATGATGTAAATTATAAAATGTAAAATTCGGAGCAATATGACAAAAGACGTCGGTCGGTCGAGAACAAACAAGCAACTTCTTCATTTATATCTCGACATCTAGATCGACTTCTGTAAAATTTATTTATATTTCCGCAAAACAGCCGATAATGCGACATAATAGAAACATTCGTGCACGTCGAATTCTCTCGAGGGACAATTAAATAGTTGCGACCAAAGTAAATCTAAGGTACAAACGGTCGTTCTTTGCCGCCGCCGTCGCGATGAATCTGTATACGCGAAAGGACGAGACGGCAGACGAAGGATGAGGCGCAGGTGTCACAAAGGACGAAAGGGTGTAGCGTTCGCATTCCGCGGCCGTGAAGCACGCGCGGCGATATTACTTCACGCGCATAATACCGGCGCGCGTGCATAAATTATCCGCGAAACCGCGGGGCCTATGTATTTCCGACTGCTGTGCGTTATATTTCCTGCCGCCCGCGGGGCCCGGAACAAACGCAAGCCGCGCCCCGCAACGGCGCGCGTCTGCGAATCGCCACATTAATTAATTAGCCGTCTATCTCTTTTCCGTATAATTTATTACGAAATGTATTTAATTTCTTTCCCCTTTCTTTCGCGAAGGCGACTCGCGCGCGGCCTCTCGCCACGCTCGGAAAATGTCAGGAACATTTCACGCTCTTTATACTTCTCACATCATCCTTCTAATATGCAAATGAATTTTTCCTACACTTTACTCCGGCCGCTATTAACCGTTAGTACCTCTACCTTCATAATTATATTTTTCGTCGCGTCGCAGCTTTTTTTCCCTCGATTTATTTCAAGTCAAATCTCTTTGACGCTCATGTCACATCGCGGTCCCATTCTGTGGACGTTGAAAAGGATATCTCGATATCTCTTTCGAGGTTGCACCTCGCTCATTTGAGTCTCCTCCGCAGGAGAGGAGCTCGCGCGATCGATCGCGGTGTTTAATTATCCGACATACGCGTTTTACAGTTCGGAGAACTTTTCGCTACGCGTCTCGCGTCGCGTTGATCGCCGACTGGCGCGAGCACTTATCTGCTGTCGTGCACGCAGAAACTCGTGCAATAGAAGACTGTCATCGTCGATGGTGTAACGTCGCACGCAATAAAGCTCCGGCGAAGGGACACGGTCGTGGGGGTGGCGGGAGGATGAGGCGGCCGAAAGTTTCCATGTTAAGCGACGGAGTGCTCGCAAAGCAGATTCGAATCATAAAAGATAAAACTACAAGCGAGTAAGCTGGAGGGACGGAGAAAGGGGAAGAGCAGCGGCTGATATTCTCGTATGAATTATTGGTAATTGGTATGAATAATAACAGAGCAAAAGTACCTCGCGCGAACGATATTGAAGAAGTGTTTGTTACGAATAATTTTCTCGTCTCGAGCATATTTTTTATTTATTGTAATTACGCGTTATATCCCATCGCTCATCGTCATTATTCAATTATTGTTATTCATCAATCGTTCATAGCCATTAGTAATTAATATTATCATAAATATGCCATCGGTAATAGTATATTACATTAGCCATTAAATCTTAATACTATCATTGCATAATATTTTTAATGTGTCCAATCTGGGTACAGGTTTGAATAAATTGAAATCCGGTTTTATGTACCTTTTAAAATATAACCGTGTGATGGAAGTAATATTTTTATTTAGCAAGAGATGAATTATGCGGCAATATATCTTGACGCCTCGTTCGCTCGTGCAGCTATTTATTCGAGCCCATTCACTTCGGGGAATTTGTTTCGCTGCCAGGGCGAACGTTTAGCGCGAGGTCGCGGAGTGTACGGAGTTTAGTGTAATAGTATCGGTGAAGCGAAGCTCTCGAGCCGTTCTCTCGTTCGCTCCGTTTCGGGCGTGTACGAGAGCGAGATGGCTTCGTGGATCAACGAGGACAAGAGGATCGGAGGGTAGGAGAGCGACGGGGTAGGTAAGGGAATGCACGAGGCTAGCATGCAGCGGCAACTCGGTGCAACTGAGGCGGAGGGATGCGACGACTGTGTCCGAGCACGTCGTTAAAACCCGTCCCGGGGCTACGATTGTCGTCGTCCTTGTCCTCGTCATCGTACGTCTACCGAGTGTACACCCTCTTTTTCTCTTTCTCTCTCTCTCTCTCTCTCTCTCTCTCTCTCTCTCTTCGACGTCCCCCGACTCGCCCTCTTCTCCGTCCGACAGCGCACCGGTCTATCGCACTACCGGGCTCGCTCGTTCGACTATTGTTTCGTCAAGTGCGACGTAAAAGACTCGAAGATCACACCCCCATCCGCCTGGCCTCCATTGTACCGGCTATTAAGGCCGTTGTCTTGATTCCCTTTCTCTCCCTCTCTCTTTCTGTCCCATGCTATAATCCCTCTCTCTCTCCCTTCGTCTACTCATCGTCGAACCCGGCTACCACCCTGTCTCTCCTCCCTTTCGAGTCCCTTCGTCGCGAAGAGGCAAGTGCAGTTTGTGCAAATTCAAATTTATCCCCGGGTCACGTTCCCTCGAGGAGCGAATTAAGGGCCCGGGCATGGAGCCGTCAGGAAGCACGCGTCGCTACTTAATCCTACCCGGAGCCCGTCTGCGAAAACGCGCGGCCGGATATGTTGCGGTTCGCAGTCGACGTGGACCGGTTCCCGTGCGAATTGTGTTTTGCTTTTTCATTTCCGTCGCAAAATTTTGCGGGAACTTATAACCGCGCGATTTTAGACGCCGACCAGACGTAGCTATATACCCGTTCTCGTTCCTTTCAAGTTGCCCTTTTTAATCCGACAAACGCAATGACTGGAAACTTACATTCCAGCGGTCGAAAATTGAAAAACTAATAGAATAAGAATTAAAAAGTCATATATATATTACATTTTTTAAAATTTCATTTCTTTTATACATCTCGTTTTTTCTGTGGTTGTATAATTTTTCCTTCCCTTGTTTTGTAACTAATTATAGGATTAAAATAGAGACTGCTCGAGCGTAAAGCTTTCTCTTCTTGCCGTGACCACCTTCGCCAGTTTATCGGTCTTTCGACTTCATCGTCGTCGCATTCTTCGATCTTAAGTGCGAGACATAGCCGCATTCGTGGCATTTCCTCGTAGAGATTCACGGAAACTGACTCGAAGGGAGACAGAGAGGCGGCGAGTCCCGTCGCAAATTGGTTGGGTAATCGATGCCGGTCTTGGCATTCCATTCGTAGGTCAGACGTGTACCGTTTAATTAGAATACCCCGTTCTATCGCGTTAAATACCAGGTCGTACCGGAAGGACCGATCCAGATTTTTGTAATTTCATGCCTCTCGCTCAGATTCCTGACATCCGGAGGATCTCGGCATTAAACTCGGCACATTTCTGGAGCAAAGATAGAAGATTAAATGTACTTTCTAAATATTTCACACGTTCAGATTGTTGTAAAGTAAAAGAATTGCGCAAATGTTTTAAACATTTATCAAGTATTTGTAACCAAGTGCTTTAGGATATATCCGGAATATTCGAAATATTACTTAATATACGAAATTATTTCGCCAGTAAAAATAAAAAACACAAGATTTCGTAAATAGGTTCGACCTGACTGGCCAGATATATTTAATAAAACACATATGTCAGGTCGAACCTATTTACGAAATCTTGTATTCGAAATATTATTATGTCACATAATACTGTATAATATATTTATATAATATCATGCGTATAATTGCTAAATAATTATAGTACACGCAAAGCGTAACGCGTATATTTATCGGTAAGCGTTTCAAGCTGCTAGATATTTTGTTTTTTTTTTAATTAAAGCCAGGTACCCGAGAAATTAATCCGCTCACGGGTTTAATAAGTCATGCACGGGAAATTTATTAGGCGAACAAAATACGAGAAAGGAAATTATGTAAACATTACGCGAGAAAACGTAATCTCCATCGCTTGAGAGTGGCGCATTAAAATTAGCAGCTACCCAAACTCGTGCTCGCATAACGCAATATTACAAACAGTATGGCAGTGCGAGCCGCGCTCGAATGGTACAGAAACCATTAATTAACGGTCGTCGGTACGTTTAATTGGTATTAGTTTAATTATCGTGGAAGCTACGAGGTCTCGAGGGGAATCGATGCTGAAGCAAGATGGCTGTATAGATAAATAAAAAGAGAAGAGGAAGGGGAGAGAAAGAGTGGCATGGGGCAGATTCGCAAGAAGTGGAGAAAGAGAATCCGTATATATGCGAATTCAGCAAAGAAAGACAGGAGCTGGACAAAGGCATTCGCGATGAATGAACGAAGACTGTAAAGTAGGTACAGTTCTTCATTACGAATATTGAACGCGAATTTAAAGGAGCGCTATGCTTGGAAAATACAAAGAATGAGATCGCTCACGCTGCAACTTTCAAAAAAAGTGATGGAAACTCGCGGAAACGTCAAACGAGTTTCCTCGAAATATCCAAATTTTAGCTTTCAAATTTGAACGACTATAATTACATCTTGCAATAATAAGGATTTTCCGGGATATATTTGAAGAACTTCTTGGACTTGAAAATAAATTTGACATTTTAGCTTTTGCGTATAAAATATTCACATCTGAAAACGTATTATTTCGTCGGACTGCATTTCTAAAAATATACCTTAATTATCTTATTGTTAGAGAATATTTATAACGTGTAGAAGTATAATTGTTGTTACATGACAATAGTTTTTTTATCTTTAGCTAATTGTGAGCTGACGGTAATTATCTTAAACTACTTTTGAGCTTCGGTAGGAGGAGACGCGATAAGTTATCGACGACAAATTTGACAAGAAAGGGAAGATCGAGAACTAATGGGAGTATTAAATGCCCTCTCTTAAGATTTCAAGTACTTTTCGCGACTCTGTCCCGACTCGGTGAGAGAAGAAAGGGAGTGAAACCGCGCGACTTTCTGTCCGATGCGGATGATGCGAGAGGGAGATAGGCCACGGACGATGGTGTGAGTGCTAAAACGGCTACGTGAAGGGTCATAATTAAATTTAGATTTCGCTGTGGGGACGCAACAGTGGGGGGTGGGGATGAAGCGTGGAGGGTTCCGGGAGTGAAAGAAGCAGACGGACTGGCGGAGACGTAAGAAAAGGCGCGGCCTTCGTCGCGTGCTCGTAATTGAATTAAAATTTGAATCGTCGGGAGACGAGTGCCTTAAGTGCCCGTGACTATGAGCGAGGACGAAACGACGAGAGGCCGCCGCGCCGCGCCGCGCCGCGCCGGCCTCTCTCGACTACGCCGGAAGCGACTGCGTCTCGTCACACGGCAATCCCGCGTCGATCCCTTTTTTCCGGCAAATTGTAAAAATGCAAAGTGAATTTGTTTACGCGCGGACGTGAAGTACGCCCTCTAGATCGAAGGATTTCTCGCGCTGTGTACATTTGTCGGTAAAAGGAGAGCCGCAGCAATGAAATTTACTTCTTTATTTTAATTCCGATCTGTCCCCTTTTCTCAATCTGTATCAAATTTAAATAAATCCATACGAATACGGCGCATCGTGTTATTTACGTTCCGACCGTGCGAGGATTTTATTATTATTGTTAGTTTGAAAGTTGTTAGAATTCCTATCCATAAATGTCCATCACAATTATATTTTCCATTTACGAACGAAATAAAGAACACATTTCGCGATTCTTATTTACTTTTATAATATTTACCGTAGAGTTTAATGAGAATTTCCTCTACTTTTATTTTCAGCTTCGAAAACAAAATTTCCTATGCGCGACGCAATATAAAATATTTTCGTAGAAATGCATTCACGGAAATTTTTATGTACAACCGACCAATATATGTTTTCCTTTTCCGCGATTCTCTAAATTGGCCGCGATGATATTGACCGTAATGAATATCGCGAGGATCACACGTTCCATTGTTACAGACGCTGTGCTATCGAGAGGCGAGTTTATTATGTTAGATCCGTCTTTATGGTTCTTGACACACTTCGGTTAAAGAGCCCATTACGATCGGCTGCATGCTAGAGAATATCACGTAACTAAGAAAAGTGCGCGGCCGAGTACCATCGATGCGAGATTTACATTCTCCCACCGTTCGAGAGCACACCGGCCTCGGATGCCTCCGTCATAACGCGGACAGAAGCCGAAGTCGAGGTCTCGTTGGTCCTCGGCGTTTATAAAGTGCGACGCTCGCTGAAGGACGGGAAACGTCAGCTATTCAAGTCGAACTTGGGCTCGCGTTAAGGATCTCCTCTCTCTCTCTCGTTCCTGTCGCTCGTGTTCCGTTTGCCGCCAACTTTATTTCCCTTTCTTTTCCTTCGTCGCCCTCTTCTTACTAGAATATCACTCCAACACGTTTTGATTGAGCGCCAAAGCGACTACCAGATTTCGAACTCCTCTCGCCATTATCTTCGGATTGATTATACAAGCTGATGATAAAAGAATGAAGAGCTTCCCGAGCATAGCTTTGATTGTTTTCTTTCTGAATTATTGGATCAGATTTTTATTAGAGTTTAATATTTTTATATTATCATTTGAAAATATTACTTTTTTGCTTCCTCATGGAGGAAGCTTTGTTTTCGTGAAAAAAATTTTGTCGCTGCCAATGTGTTTAGAATGTTTTAAAACGTCGAAAAATCGCTTAAAGAAAAAAATGTCTATGTGTGTATGTATATATGTGTGTGTGTGTGTGTGTGTGTATGATATAATATGTACGGATTAGATTGTTGTGGTTGTTGTAACTTCCGTAATTTTTTAGGTATCAGGCTAAATTTTTTTTTAATCGAAAGAGAATTATTAAAGAAAGGTTGGTATTGAATTGGGCGATGATCGGTAACGGGGTTCTTTTTTTATAAAATTTTGAAAATTGAGGAAATGTCCGTGGTTGCTCTAATTTCCGCAATTTTGAAGATATCGGACTGGATTTTTTTTTAATTGAAAGAGAATCATTAAAAGAAGGTTGCACGGAAAAAAAAGAATGGTTGTGCCAACCAGATTCTGGTTGGC
>NJRP01000293.1:156703-183198 GCA_003063835.1 Aphaenogaster floridana
TGTAACTAGATACTTTTATAAAGTAACTTTCCCAACTCTGATCTATATACATATAACCACAGAATTGGAAAACATGATTATTTATGAAGTACTTAAACCGTGTCTTTTTTGCGAATATTCGATTAGCTTGATTTAATTCCGGATTTATGCACAAAAGAGGATGCAATGTACGAAGAGTGTAATTGAAAATTTGCCTGAGAGGCAAAGGTGCGGCCTAACGAACCCGAAAACAACGCGGCGGTAAGGAGGGGCATCAGGTGGACCTTAATTAGCCGCGTTTCCCGATCAAAGTCGAGGTCTCGCAGACGCTGCATTTAATATTAATCCCCGAGCGGCAGGAAGGAGTGGCGAACACGGCGCGATAGTGCATGGTTGGTGGTTGTCGGGCCGGGATGTAGCGATTCTCGAAGAGAGAGCGCACCCAGCGTTGGTGCCCTCGGAACGTTCGCCAATTCCGATCCGGCAGGCGCAGCGTGCGCCTAATTGGTCAGATTTGTAATCGGCTACAGAGAGCGTCAGGTCGATTCGGGTTTGGCACGGCGAGTGTTCGCCAGTTGGGGGTGAACGTGTGTGCGACAGGGGTGAAACAGGAGAGAGAAATAGAGAGAGCGTTGGAGAAGGAGCGAGAAGGGGTGGCTGGATTGAAAGAGGGAGAGAGGACGCTGAGAATTGGGGGAGGTGAGGAAGCGGGAGGTACAGGGAGAGAAATTGCGCGGAAGAGAGATGGCAGAAGAAGAGCGAGAGAGAGAAAGGGAGAGAGAGACGAGAGAGGGATGATCGCACACGCGGCACAGATGTGTTTGAAACATCGTGCCGCTCTAGCCATGCCTAGCTTAAATTTATATCCACATCCCCTTCCACCCTCCGCGACCGTCCCTTCCTCCTGCCCGGTCTCTCTCCCTCTCGTTCGTTTCGCGCCCACCACCGTGCGTCTCGTAATCCGCGCTAATTTAATTGCTCGTCGTCATCGATGGCCATTAACCGGGATAGAATTGTCGGCAGTATCACTGCCGGTACAAGGACCGCCGGCTGCTGCGCGCACATTGTTTGAAAGAGGTAACGATGACATTATGGAGTTCTAAACTGTCGTCGAAGTATCGTCGCGTGCGAGGGTCGAGTTTTCCGTTTCTTTTAGGGCCGCTTCTGCGCTCTTTCCTCTTCTGTTCTCCTGCTTCGCGACGTGAGCATATATTTCTTTCGCTTTAAGTGTCAGGGAGCCTGAAGAAAGTGCGCTTGGAAAGAGAACAGAGGTCTAAAGACCGCACAATATATAAAGTGTGAAAGTTTATCGTTGACATTAACGTTATATCCATTATCTCTCTCAGCATCTTTTTTATATTGTCTATAAAAGTTAGATTCTATTAGGAGCGCTTAAAAAAATTCCTTTAAAAGAATTGATCTAGTAACGTCTTTTTTTCACTAAAATTTCGCGCGGGGATTTTCTGCAGCCCAGCACATAGTACGAAAATTTGAAAAGCCCGATATCGATGCACATATTGTTTCCGGCATCATCGACGCCTGATTATTACCTGCCGCGTAACGTCAGCCGATTGTTACGCGCGCAGCCATCAACGTCCAATAAATTTATGGGCCCGTGGATGTAGCCCAGCCGTCTACGTTGAAGACCCTTCACACGAAATGTAATTGGCCAACCGGCCGAATGAGCGTTGAACATGTCGTTAATGTAACCACTGCTAAGCGTCGTAATGATCGAGCAGATGCGAGGTGATTGGAAACATCGAGAAGAGGCATCAGCGTTACATATACCATCTTATATCGCTTTCGCATGTCAGGATGATCTCACAAATGTATCTATTTTCTTTGTTTTTTAATGACATTGCACATATCATGAAATCTATAAATTAGTTGCGCTTATCACACGATTACCCACGTGAGATATCGCTTATTAAAACTTTCGATCGGCAAAAAAGTCAAGAACATAGAAATTTTTGCAAAATATAGAATTTTAATACATTTTGTGATAGAATATTGTTTTTTTATATAATATACATGATCTCTCTCTCTCTCTACGCATAGGATCGCGAAAATTTTTATTGGAAGCGAATAGGGTTTTTAAGCTTTTAGATAAAATCCACCGTATCCAATGCGCGTAGTCATAAAACATGGAAAATAGGGCACTGTGTGCAAACCCCGAGATGGAATATTTAATCGAATATTATACGAGCGAGAGAGAGGGGGGAGAGGGGGGAGAGAGAGAGAGAGAGAGAGAGAGAGAGAGGTAACGGAGGGGCGAGTATCGCTTTTTTGTTCCGCGGCAAACGGACGCGCAAATGCGATCGAGGAAAACGTGCGTTGGGCGTGAATCGCAAAAGAACAGGATCACGTCGCGGGCCGCCAATAAAAAGCGATATCGACGAGTACCGTTCGCACAAGAGCATCTCACTCGCCATTCTACCGAAGACGAACCGCGCTTCACCATAATTAATCAAAGCGCGGATCTGGAGGGTCCAATTAGTGGCGAGCACGCTCCATTCGGAGACTGCCTCGAGAGAGCTGCTGCGGCCAACAAGGATAGGGAATAATAGGAGATAGAGGAGGCATTAAAGTTCAACCGAAAGGCACTAGTCGCGCAAATACGGGCCGCTGACCTTAAGCCAGATTCGCAGTTGTCGATTCGCGCATCGTCATTACCACAAGCTCATTCATCAGCAATAACTATGCCCGTCTCGTTCGCGTCTCTAGATCGTAATAATAACCGCTAAGAAGCATTGCGCTACTCGATTCTTGGTGGATTACGAAATATCAAAATTGAATTTATTGCGTTGATGAACGATGACCATTCGTTTTACAATTATTCGAACGTGATAATGTTAGAGAAATTTCAGTTCTTATTTGATATCATATTATATACTTAAAAGTTGATTAGCATATCTTAATACCTACTTTTATAATAACGATGTATCTTTTTTTAACATGGAGTACAAGCAAATGTAATAAGAATATAGAGAGGTATATTTCCACAGAACGAAATTAAAACAGCGATAACATCAACAAAAAATTTGCGCATTTTGTTTCTGATATTATAATATATATACTTAAATTGATTAGCATATTTTAATAATATCTATTTTTATAATAACGATGTGTCTTTTTTTAATATTGAATGTAAGAAGATGTAATAAGAATATAGAAAAGTATATTCCCTCAAACAGAACGAAATTAAAAATGCGATAACATCAGAGAAATTTCGTTTCTTGTTTCTGACATCATTATATATTTAAATTGACTAGCATACCGTATAATAATACCTATTCGATAATAATGATGTTGTTGTTTTAACACGGAATGCAAGCAAATATAATGATAATCTAGAGAGGTATATCCCTCAAACAGAACGAAATTAAAAACGCCATTACAAGGCAGTATTCAGTGTCGAGGATGATGCCCCTTCTCGACCCGGATTATTTTATCGCAATGAGGACTTAAGAGAGCTATTATGCACGTAAATCCTTTTACTGGAAGACCGACACGTAGTTTAGTTTTATTGTCGGTGGTGATGCGTAAGGATATCTGAGTCATTAAAACATAAAGCAACGTAGTCATTAAAAAGACAACGAGGTACAATATCCTTCGCGTACATGGATAACAATCTCGCGATGAAGATAACTGGAGAATGAGAAATAAATTTTATATTGCGCGTAAAAATATATTACGCGACGGTAATTATGCACCTATTGAGGGTGATCGGCAAAAGGGTGATGAAACTTGTGGTATCAACATTAAGCGGCAAATCGAGTCGCCTTGCTTTTATGACACGCGAGTAGAATGTAATTACCGTGATATTACTTGCACGGCTATTACGTTAAAGTCACGCAACTGCCACGGAGAAAACTTATTGTGTGTGTACAATGTACATGTCTCCTAACGCTTATCCTGGCACGTTATGCCACACGTTAAACTTGGTGCTCATTACGTAGCCTCTTAATTAGGCCAATCCCATTTATTTCCCGGTGTTCAGAGTAGGAGCGACTCTTTTTTATCCGCGATGCCAACATAATAATATAAAATTAAATGTACGTACGAAATTATAAAATTGCTGCGCGGAGATTACATGACTAGACTGGATATCTGGAGAAACATATTACAGCAAATGTTGGACATTTAACTGTACGCTGACGCTAGAGGTTGAAACTCAATAAAATTTTCCGTAATATATTCGTCTTTATGCAAAGAATAAAAATGTCGCCAAGCGTCTGTTGCCATTCGTAATATATAATATTAAACCGGACATAGAGAAAAGATGCGAGTGTGAGAATGATAGCGAAAGCTTTAAACATTTGGAAAAATACTGCTGCTAGCCAATTGGTCCGCAGGTTGTGGATTAATCAAACTTTTATGCATCTTTCTCGATCGCGAGCATTATGTCGGGTGGAAAAAAACGCATCTAAATACGTGCGATATTTATGCGATGGCGCAATACCGTAATAGCACGAGTGGCGATAGTAAATTCATACGTTCGGCAATATCTCCCTGGCTCTCTCGGCGTTTACGGTTTTAATTTCGCCCCGGTTACGCAAGATCAACGCGGATACATAAATCGACGAGGAATCGCTAAATCGGTAGCGGCGGCCGCGTTCCATTTTTCCTGTGCGTGCGTTCGTGCATTAGAGAGATATTTTGCCAGGAAAGAGAATTACGGGCAGTGGCCAGCCCGGGGAACATAATAATGAAAAACAAAGATCAACACATCATTATTCTATCAGTATGACTCGTTTATTGTGGATCGTTAAATCGAACGGGGTGGTCCAGGCAATAAAGGGAAAGAGAAAAGTGTGCATGTAATGGATCACTGCGCTTTTTTTCACCGAGTGTAATTTTGCAGTTTTTCATTGCACTTTTGCTCGCTCGTGCTCGAGGCATCCGGGATAATACCCGGAATTACACGGTTTCTGCGCTACGTGTTTGTAATAGGCTAAATGTCGTGCCGGTGGGGGTGCCTTACTCTGACGCCTCTGATCCTCGAAAGAGAGGGCGGGTTAAGTAAACGGGAGGTGAGGTGGGCGAATGTTCATACGTGGAAGCGGAATTGAAATATCAGGGCGCACGATTCGCTCGTAAATGGAACGTTCGCCGATTTTCCGGATTGCGAAGGAAGAACGGGAGGCGAGTGGCGGGACGCGAAGAGAAAATGCGCCGTCGAGAAGGAAGTCGTTTCGCCTAGACGACACGGCGGCAAGTTCGAATGGCCGGAAGCGAGGCGACGATATCGTTCGCTGTTTCCAAGAGATATCCTTGCACTTGGTGGTGAAGGGTAACGAAGAGGGTGTCTCGTACGTGCGTTGTACGCTGCGACGCTTTCTCTTGCGGATTTGTTCGGCGATGTATCGGGCAACTTCTTGGTTCTGCCTCACGCGACGTCCCGATTTTGGCTTTTTTGATCTTCCGATGACGATCTGACGAAGATCGAAGAGCAGAAAGGGCCAGGGTTGATTTCCTTATCGACGACGATCGAGATGCTTACAGCCGAGATACACGCGGATGATCGGCGAGCGAATTTCGCTCCGTTTGCTCGTGAGCAGCATGAGTATTACCACCAGCCTGGAAATTTAATTCGTACGATGAATAAGCTTGAAATGTATGTTAATGCTGGGCCGTGCATGGCGGTGCGATAGTAATAAAAAAAAGAATAGGAATTGCATGATGATAAATTTCCAAAAAAGAAAGTTAATTTACGTGGCTTATCCCCTTGACAGTTCTCTCCGAGGTAAAGGATGATTTATTAACTGTATAAATTAAAACGAGTTGCGAGGATTACCGATATTAATGGATTAAGTAACTCAAACTCGATATAAATGTCATCAAGTATATGCACGTGAGATCACAATGTTATTTTAATAATCTCAAAATTGAGACATATTTTTTCAGGATTGATATTTTGCTCACTCATTTTATTTACATTCTTTTTAATTCCACTGAATTGATCGACGAGCGAATTTCGCGCTGATTGCTTACGAGCGCGGTGAGTATTATCACCAGCCTAGGCTGCGTTCGGAAACATCACCCGAGTGCCCCCACGAAGCATTTTATCCTTGTTGTTCACCGAATGTTAAAATGACACTTGAAATACCTCGGGTGATGTTTCCGAACGCAGCCCTGGAAGTTAATTTATACGATATATAAGCTTAAGATGCGTGGTAATGCGTACCGTACATAGTTGCGCAATAATTATGAAGAAAGAAATACAAATTACACGGCGATTAATTTTCAAAGAAAAATGTTGATTTACTCGATTTATCCTCTCAACGGTTCTCTCCGAGAAGATTAAAGATGATTTATTTATGTTTATTTATATTGAATCACTCCTCGATGTTCTCAATTGACTCTTGCAATAATAAAATTAATGACAACAAAATACGTGGCGATATAACTCACCTCCACCTCCACCGCCGCCGCCGTATCCGCCGCCACCGTAGCCGCCGCCGCCTCCGCCGAATTTCCATCCACTGCTGCCGCCTCCGAATCCGCCACTTCCACCACCGAACTTCCACCCGCTGCTGCCACCGCCGAATCCACCGCCGCCGTATCCACCTCCACCGCCGAGTTTCCATCCACCGCCGCCGCCGCTGTATCCGCCGCCGCCGCCGTATCCGCCGCCGCCTCCGTATCCACCGCCGCCGCTGCTGAGCGTGATCACCTTGATGACCTTTCCGCCACCGCCATAACCGCCGCTGCCGCCGCCGAATCCGCCACTTCCACCACCGAACTTCCATCCGCCACCTCCGCCGCTATAACCACCGCCGCCGTATCCACCTCCGCCGCCCAACTTCCATCCACTGCTGCCGCCGCCGAATCCGCCACCGCCATATCCACCGCCGCCGCCGCCGCTGCTTATGTAACCACCTATAATTTCGAGATCATGATCGATTCGATTATTTTTCACATTATTTTTCATTTGAAAATTCCGATTCCCAGTTAGGTAACCACTTGCAATTTATCGAGAGGTGAGATGTATGTTTGCGGGATGTACGATTTATCGACTTTCTTTGTGCTACTGCGAGCTTGGTACCAGGTGGTTGCGCGCGTTCATGTCGGTCCGCAAATTGCCACGAGGTATTTTGTGATTGCTACAAGAAGGAGACTGGTTGCGTTCTGCCGATTGTGTAAGCCGTCTCAAAGGGCAGCGGGCAAGTACAAATTACTCTCGGATTAAATCTTATGAGCTCGTTTAATATCGTTAAACTAACTAATTAATAGTCATAAAGAATTGAAAGAGGAATATAATTTATGAAATATGTGTGTGTGTGTGTGTGTGTGTGTTTGTGTGCGTGCATCTGTTCGTCTCGCTTGTTGGTGGAAATAATAACAGCAGTAACTTATTATTTTAAATGATAATTCTTGCCGTGATAGTAACGACAATAATTAATTTTCTTGGAATTTATAACAAACTTTTGAAAGAATAACTCATAATTACCATTATTTAAAAAAATACGGATATTCTTTTACAGAGAAAAGACGACAGATAACGTCTTAAAGTTTTTCATCCGCAAACTTTTCTGATTCGTTTTACGTTCACAATGTTTGGTCAGATTGACATGCCATGTTCAGATAGATTTAGTGTAAGTTTATTTTAGAAATAGGACAGAATAAAATAGATTTTCACGTTTACGACACTAGCGAATTGGCACGTTTACAGTCAGTTGCAACCACTTTTCGGATTCTGGCGTACCGAGGGGGTTAAAAATGCCGCGAACACTTCACACGCGGGACACCCCCGCCGTAATCCGCGGCCGCCGTTTCCATAAGCCCCCATTGTACTCACCGTATGCGGTGGCGACGAGGGCCAGCACGAGCGTGACTACGAACACCTGCAACGAGAGAACGGTCAGGCGTGAGAGCTTTAACAATCGCGAGAAATTGATCTGCGCGACAGAGCGTGCTCCGATCATTCGAAATATGTATATTAATGTTACGGGAGAGACGTGCGTACGTGTGCTCGCGATTGCACCCGCTTCTACGTACCTTCATGTCGGAGGTGTTTTGATGCCCATCGTCGGGCCCGTCGGCTCTTTTATAGCTCCTGCCTTTCTTCGCGACCGGGGCCCCCGCCCTTCCGTCTTCCCTTCCCCCGCGTGTTCTTCTTCTGGATCACGAAACCCGGCTTTCGTGCCCACCACCATCACCATCACCGTCGACTACGAAAATCCCCGTCGCCGTTCCAGACGACTGCCTCCCCACCCTCTCTTGCGTCGCGCGATAACGAGATGCCAGACGCTAATCTTGACACCCGACCGCCCGTTCCTCGAGATCCGAGAGGCCTCTCGTCTCCGCGGGATTCGCGACATTCGCGACACCCGCTCGGACGAAGGGGGATGGAAAGGCGTGTGGAAACGCGGCGACCTCGTTGGCGGGAAACGCGGCGATGATTCATCGGCCAAGATAATCGCACGACGTCCACGGAATATTCGCCTGTTCGAAGGAGAACGGTAGCCCCTGGGCGCGACGGGTACGCCGATTGCGGAATCTCCGTTCGTATGCTCGGCGCGGTAGTAATTATCGCGCGGCGAATCGTGCTCGCTGGACCGGAAACGCCGGGACAGACGCTCTCCAGCATTGGAGACGCTTCTTCAGTCCGGACACGCGTGCGGGTGACTCTTTCTTGATATTAACCCATCCGGCCTCGTTCTCTGCTCTCGCCGAGTGAACAAATCACACTTATACTAGGTGTTTCGAAAATGGAACTGTCGGGTCAGATCGTTGTAATCTGGAGTCAAAGACCTTCCTCTTGTGTGAACCGAATTTTGATCACTATGCTTACGCGTTAGAAAGTCTCCGTTTGCAATGGTATTAGATTATTAACCTATTTAATATTCTGTGGTTCTTGGGTTTTACCGAATGAGTAAACGAGACCGTTGAGCAATCTATTCAAAGTAGGATATGCATGAAACATGAAATTATATAATCCTACTTTTTTATTTTCTACCTAAACCGTTACCTCAAAAAGGAATTGTGAACAGGGATTTGGCCTCTTCTGTCTAAAAAGATTAGACCTTTGATTTATTGACTCCAGTTTTAGACACCAAAGCGAAAATTGGTTGTACAGGAAAGGAAAGCCTTGCTCGAGGGAGTTGGCCAATGCGTACGTAGACACGCCGCGGTTGCCACGGCGCGGTGCGCGAAATTGTGCAAGTTCCATGCGAGGAGATAAACATCTTCGAGCCATTTTTATCTCCGGGCGATCTCTTGGCAGCGTGCACTCGCCAGGACACCGCTCTATTATTATTAGAAGCCACGTAAATAAATTGCTATTCCTGATAATCCTTCTTGGCGCAACAACCGATCGCCTGTCGATCGCCACGGTTTCGTCAAGAAAATGCGTTCTCAATGACGTCGTGTGTCAAATCGTAAAGCAACATCAGATAGGAGTCATGGCCGAAGAGTAAGATTAATATACAATAACACTATGCGTGACGGAAAATTAATAACACCGTTTACTAAGTTAAAATCAAAGTAATGATGAAGACAATACATATGTGTAGATGGAAAGATAACGTTTATAATAGTCGGTTGAGATTATTCATTCAAAATGATAATAACTGCAATCGTACCTGATATAGTCATTCCTAATTAGCTAATAAATCAAATTGCATAGATTAATAGCAGATTAATTCTTTGATAAATTCAACATCAATATTAACAATCCAACATCGAGAGAATATTGCGCAAGCTAGAGGAAGGTACTTCGCCTTCATCCTTCTTTCTTTACTTTTTAGTTGTACTTCGTTCAGGAACGCATCCGCTTAATCGCGCTTCGGGAAACAATGCACGGGGCGATAATGGATCGTCGCCCAGTGGAGATCATTCTTCATACCGGCGAGGTAACGTCTCGCGTGCGTTACTATCGCTGGCGCTTTACTCTCGATCGCTGCACAAAAAGCAACCGAGATACTCTGTAGAAGGCGAAGGCCTTTCTGGCCTTTCACCGTGCCGATGTCCGCACGGACGTGCCTGACCTCCTCGCGCTCGGTTAGCTCATCGAACCGCGCGATGATCGATATGAGTAATTTGGACAGACAATGCTGGTCATTGATGGTATCGAGAATCAAGGTCGAGCGTACTCAAGAGAGTAACTAATGAGAGCTGTCATATCGTCGTGAAGAGGAGTACGAAGAAGTGACAGCTTTGCGCACACATAGACACACACACGCATAATTCCTTATTATTTCATTGGTATTAGTATGCAGCATTTGTGTAATCATGTTTGGAAGTTCGCAAGACGCAGGTGCATATGGTTCTGCGCGCGCTACCTTTGGCATAATTGGTGCGTTCTCCGTGGAATGCGTCGTTCGCAAAGTTAACGGAGTGATTTCGATCGCTTAGTACCTTGACGTCGATGACTGCCTAATACCTAAAGTTCACAACCATCTCGACGACGATCACGTGCGCGGTAATCGTAAAAGCGGACTATACTGGCCTCCAGAAATGCGGAATCGCCAACCGACCTATCGAACCTGATCTCCGTTCTAGTGAAAGTTAGACCGTATTATAATCCTGAGCAGTTTTAGCATGAGTTATGATATATGATAGTTAGGGTATCTTCTCGTATATAAGTATAGATACTGCACCTCTCGTACATGCTAAATTCCTGTAAATTATAAAGTGAAGGTATTACTCAATATTTTACGCAGTACATTTAGTACAGAATTGAAGACTCTTGATATAGAAAAGGTTGTAAAACGGTTTTAGCCTTTTATAGCCTTTTCTATATCGAGTCTTTAGTTAATAATAATTTTTACGTTTAATAAAGACTTTACTTTTGGGGCGCGCGACTTTTAGGTCAAATGCTGAGTTTGCAAAATCGCGAAGAATTTATCTTGATTATCAGTGTAAGGATTGATACGTCTACTGACATACTTCGCCTTAAGGCAACGTTTTATCCCGCTGAGTGCTGTATGATGATAATTAGATAAATCGAGTCTATATATAAGATGAACACATCCCGCGCTTGATTTTCCTTGCTCCTAACCGGGTTTTCCCTGATATACGTGAGCAAGAAATAAATGGCGAACATTGTTGATCGAGGGAGTTGTGTACGTTCGAAGTGAGTTGCAAAATACGCGCGCATCGTCGACATCGGGAAAGGGCGATGGAATCTCTCTCAAGCCGCGGGATGCCACAAGTACGTGACGTAATATTACGTGCCTCACGGTCAGGAGGTGAAAACCGGTCGGCGCCTGAGACCGCGGGATTTTCTCGCCGGAAAAACCGAAGCGTACCCTTGGGCGAGATTGTTGAGCCAATTCTGGATCGACCAGTACTCTGGTTTTCTTGCTGGTTTTCTCAATGCCAAATATAATGCATCGTTATGCACAAAATTGAGATGTATGAGCGCCCCGGATTCACTGTCTTCTCTTCTCTAAAACAGCCTTTACAGAGCTCTGAAAGTTGAAAGAATTTTCTCATTAGCGAAAATTGATGGGATATCTAATGACGAAGTAATAATGTCGTATATTAAACAAGAAATTGTTCGAACTAAGTTTCAGAAAAAGTCACTTAAATTAAGTAAATTTTTTTTTATAGAGGAATATAATTTACACAGTTTAATACGCAAACTTTGTGAAATATAATTCTTCCGACATTAGAAGATTGTGGGAGAGTTTCTTAATGGCTGAAACGTAAATTACATTTTTAAGGATTTAAATACGATTATAATCATACAGACATTTTGGAATTCCAAAACTCCATTGTCGTTATTAGGTACATGTACGAGTTGTAATGCATGCACATTAAAGATACACGTGTCGAACACAAGTGCGAGTTTCGCAGGTCTTGCGCGTCCATTCAAGCGTTCTTGTATCACACATTTATCGATGATCGATCTACAGAGGCGGGTGGCGATTTAGCAAGTTGTCGCCCTCGTTAGAAGTTGCTCAAATGCATAACGAAGCGCTACGCATGTAGTTTGATGAGCAGTGCAAATGGGGGAAACTACCGGGAACAGTGTGACAGAGTGTGACCGAATAAAGCCGACGTAAAGCCGACAGGTCGAGCTCGTATTTACGGTCAGTACCGCGCAAACCAATCCCTGCTTATGTTTTTCAGCGTGGTCGTAATATCGCTTCGGGGAAATGAACATTGCTATTTTCTTCTTGAAACAGCGTACCTAAAGCAGAATTACGATCTCCTAACAAGCATTTTCGAAATTAGTTTACAAATTGAAATTTTGCTTAAAAGAATTCTGTAGCATTTCCATATCTTACTTGGGAAATATTTTGATTTCTTAAGGCTTTGTATATTTATATATATCTGTCTTCATCTAATTTCTATCGTACGAAAAGAAGGCCGGGGATTGCAGTGTGCGAGCGCGGTAATTAGATTTACCTGCGCAATCGCATACGCACATGTACGAATTTCGTAGGAATAAATGCAGATCCGCATCCGATGTTTCGTTCTACGCGGCGGACGATCTTTTCGCAGGATTATTGGGTTATCGTCCTGAAAATCGCAACCTGCCACCGCCACTCGTTACGAGGACTCGGGCGGCAATTCCGAGGATACGGACGGTAATGAGCGGCATTGTCTGTCGGGCGATGCTTCATACGTAGCTTTTCCCTCCTTCGCGTACGGATACGCCGCTAATTATTAAGTGTCCCGGTTACCGGCTATTATGCCGGCTTCTTAATATAGTACCGTGGCAGTGCTGGCTGATAATCTTCGTAATCAAGAATGAATTGCAAATGATCTCGCACCACGGGAATTTGTCACTTATAACCTTGCCGTATAATTAATCGATTACGGTTAGATGGCAACCTTTAAAATAGGCTAATGTTATTTAATTTCAAGTTCTGCAGCGTTTTGCAATTGCGAATCGTTTCGTGTCGCGAGATCTGTCGTTTGCCTTTCAAATTCAAGTCTATAAAAGACTATGGTCGTTATGCGCTAACCACAAATAGACCTTAAATCGATGCATGCAATAAATATACAATATCGGTCTTCTAAATCATTCCGCTCGCGTTTCTGTTCTGAAATCTGCAGCCGCGACGTATATTGAATGCCTGTGTCGTGCAAGCTTGAAGTCAGCGCACAATTCCTCAAGGGATAAGCTAATGTTACCCAGAACGTCGCGTGTGTCATAACACGCGGTGGAACAGATATAACAATTGAGGTATTTGTCACGGTTAAGACGCGACGAACGTGCGCATAACGCACACCGGGACAAGATGCGGAAATGCATCTTGCTTATTACGAGCGACACCGACATTAGTGGAAAGTCCAATTAAAGCCGAATTGCTCCGACGCGAAATCCGAAAGTCGGAGATACATGCAGCATGAGAAGTTCGAATTTGTGTGCGTCACTCGTGAATCGATATTGCAACGCGGATCATCACTCGGTACTTATTTCATCTAGATTCGTTAAATTAATGCCTAATAACGCCGCCGCTTTACGCTCTAGGTGCATAGCTACAAGACAAGCGTAACATTTGAAATAAATTGCAAATTTGCTGCCATATGAAAGGAGAAGGGATTAACGCGTTAATGTACGGTTTGACGTATTGCGTCGTAGTGTGTGCTATCAAAACAATGAGAGCCGCGAAAAGGGGGACTCGCGAAGATACCCACGGCAATCTCTTCGTAACCGACGGACAAATGCCGGAAAGAGCTCTAAAACCCACCGAGGCAAGGCTACGTTGCAAACAAAGTATGCAAATTCGGCCTATAAAACGTACACGCTAAATGCAAAGCAGAGATGAGCGATCGACGGACGGGGTGATGCGCGACTGCGAAAAGTCACGCGACGTTACGAACGATAGAGATGTAAATTGCGCGGCGACAAATGCACGCGTCTCATCTTCGTCGCTCTATTTGCGGGCGCAATCCATTATTAAGTATTTTCGAAAAACGTTTTCCCACGTCGGCTATTTTGTTATTTCGGTCGTGATATAATTTGAGGATTTGAAATATTATGATATTATCTTGCGACAATTAAAGTGGATAAGCTATTATGTATGTATATGTTACCGTAAATACTCGAAATCCGTCACTTCGCGAACTTATTAGTAAAAACCCGAAAAGTATATATATTTTTGGGGGGTATTTACTCGGGTATTTACTAGTGAATTTGCGAAATGACAGATTCCTGCTTTAGTCAGTTCGCGAAGTGACGGATTTCGGGTATTTACAGTAACATATGTTTATACAGGATGTTTCAGAATTGCACGGCACTATTTTAGGGAAATATTTTCTAGGTCAAAATAAACAAAAAAGTTCATATAAACATATGTCCTAGTGGTGTGCGAATCAAGTATTTACAAGTCGAATCGAATCGAATCTTTGATAACATGTTCGAAATCGAATCGAATCGAATCTGAAATTTTCACGTCGAATCGAATCGAATCGAACCTTTTCGATTCGAATACGAATCGAATTTGAATCAAAATTTTCCGGATCGAATCGAATCGAATCGAACCTTTTCGATTCGAATACGAATCGAATTTGAATCAAAATTTTCCGGATTTACACAACAAATTTTCCTGGTTCTTTATTATGCACTGATACAAGATTGGTCGCGCGGAGATATAAATAAAGCAATCAAAATAGGCGATCGATTCGAAATCGAATCATTGATGATTTGAAATTCTCGAACTATTCGAATTCGAACCTTTTAGATTCGAAAACGAATCGAATCGAATCTACTGTGATTCGATTTGATTCGATTCGAATTCAAACTATTTGCACACCTCTAATTATGTCCCAAACTTGTTTATTAGTAAGATATTAAGGTTATGTTTAACAGTAAAGTATGTTTAAACATTTAAAGTATGTTTTTTAAGTGGCCGCCGTTTTGTTGAATGCAGCATTTAGCACGATAAATCTATGTTTCTGTGGCACGCCTTATGGCATCAGGATTATTCCTAGTAGTTGCTGCAGCTCCCATTATGCGATTTCTTAATTCTTCTTGCGTGCCAATAGATCTACACTAAACTAAAGACTTTATCCAATCCCATAGAAAATAGTCTAATGGCGTTAGATCGGGTGATCGTAATAGCCATTTAATGGGTCCATTTCGACCAATCCAGTGGTTACTGTATGTAGTATTTAAATAGTTATTAATAATGCGAGAAAAGTAGGCTGGTGCACCATCGTGCATAAACCACATTCGCTGTCTATCTCGTATTGGAATATCTTCGAAGATTTGTAGGAGGATGTTCGGGGGGGAGGGGGGAGAATATAATAGATGCTTTAGCATTTTATTAATATTAAATTTGTTGCACGTAGAGGACCACAATCCGGTATGGTTGATACGTGGTAATTAAATACCATCTATGGCCAGTCAAATCGTATTACAATGTATTAATTGTTAATTGTTAATTATTTACTGGCGATTTAGGAATATTAAAGTTTCTGATTTGTAGAAGTCTTTAGTTTATTGTAGACCTATTGGCAAGAAGAATTAAAAAATCGCATAATGGAAGCTGCAGCAACTATCAGGAATAATCCTGATGCCATATATAAGGCGTGCAACAGAAACATGGATTCATTGTGCTGAATGTTGCATTCAACAAAACTGTGGCCACTTCAAAAACATACTTTAAAATGTTTTACTGTTAAACATAATCTTTATTCTTTAATATCTTACTAATAAACAAGTTTGGGACATATGTTTATATTAACTTTTTTGTTCATTTTGACCTAGAAAATATTTTCCTAAAATAGTGCCGTGCAATTCTGAAACACCCTGTATATTTCGGGTTTTTACTAGTAAGTTCGCGAAGTGACGGATTTCGGGTATTTACGCGGTAACATATATATATTATAATATCTCCATCATCATTGTAATAGATAAATATTAACATAATGAAATCGTATTTAGTTATATTAAAGTTGTAATTTATACATATAATTTTATTAAGATAATAATTTATTCATTAATGACGTACAAACAGAATCTTGCATTAAATATGATGGTGTGCTTCATTTTCATATAAAATATCCCGATGCAAGGAAATGAGGTATTTCAATAATGAACGTATTAATCGACGGATTAAATGCTTCGGAACTAACTGTGCTTGATAAAATCGGAAGAGAGGGGCCAAACAGTGGCAGATGGCTAGGAACTACTTGCGCAGAATCGGCCCTTAGCTCGCAACCGCGAATTACAGTTCGTACGGAATTCAAAGGGGTCCGGGCATAAATGAAACCCGGCCACGAACTATTACGAGACACGAGGGACGGAAGAGCGTGACCGGTTCGGACAAATTGCCTCTCGATTTATGGCGGCGGCCACGAGAGCCGGTCGCGGTGGTACGGGGCACGATTTGTGACTCTCGCATTCGGGGAACGCCCGGCGTAAATACACGCGGATGGCGGAAAAAAAATCAGATCGTCGCGGCGCAGCGACATTCGCCGAATGAAACTTCGACCGAAATTCTCCTTCTAATCCGATAAGCTCGCATAGCCTGCAATATCGACGAGTGCAATCATGATAGTTGAGAATGAAGATAAAGGATCTCTCGCGAACTTTAAAAGCGCAAATGTAATAGTTCCTCCTCGCTCCCTCCCTCCCTCTCCTCCCCCTCCCACTCTCTCTCTCTCTCTCTCTATCTCTTAAACTCAATTAATTTGCACATTTATACATGTACATATTATCTAATTGTTACTTTCCTTGTTTCAAGAGTTTTAACTCTTTAACTGAATGAGTAATGTTTTGCATGTGAGGAAGCTGTATTCCAAACCGTTTAATAAATAGCAATTTATTAGTGTTCTCTCTCTCTCTCTCTCTCTCTCTCTCTCTCTCTCTTTCTCTCTCTTTCTTCCAGTTACAGATTACATCTCATATAAAAAAGATTCGAAAGTCGCGAAAGAAAATTCTATATAAAAACTGATAACAGTTACATGCCTATTGCGCGTACGAGGCTAACTTTGCGTAAGAGCATGCAAGAGCACGTCGTGTACTCATTTCACTCGAAGTATGGCAATAACAACGCACTGACGCGCGCAAAACCAGAAACATTTTCGGACAATACCACCGACCGTTTCCAGGTTACGTGTTCGGCTCGGTATTCGTTGCATGTAATTAAGTGACCAATTAAAACGATACGAGCGCGTGACTAATTGAGAAGTCGATAACGAGTCGGTACAGTTCTTTTTTTTTCTTTTTCTCATTGCCGCTTTTGTTTCATTCTCTTTCTGCTGTCGAAAATTGTAGAATAAGTCGCGGACGTGGAAAAAGAGGACGTGAGGTGTCTCGATGACGGCAGATCGGATGGCGGAACGTTGCGTGGCGCGGCGTCGTCGCAAAGCACCCGGGAGTATCTAATGAATTTCATTAGCGACGACGATGATTAAAGTGGTAAGATTTTACTTGTCTTCGGTGACGTTGTCGTCGTCGTGGTCGTTGTCGCTCGTGTGGCTCGTGAATCACTGCGCACGTCTATCAAGAAATCGATTCCGCTTCGGCGACTCTAAGCACTTTAAGGACGCCCCTCGCGAGAGAAGTTGAAGCCGCTCTTATCCGCAACTTAACTCACTTCTAACATGCGTCTTTGCGCTCGTAAGCTTCGCCCGACGATGTTCGAATTACTTCGAGTTCCCGCTAACATTCGTGTCTTCGTCGACACGCCATTTTTTGCGCTTTGTTTCTTTTAGCATCAAGCAAGCGGATTAATCTACTTTCGGGATTACCATTTTAGTGCTAATAATGATTAATTTATTGTTCTTTTAGACATATGTTCTTTTAGACATAGCTCTATTATACTTTTCAATTTTTAACGAATGTGGGACATTGTCGTCTTTTTAGGCTTTGGATGGATCCTTTTCCACTCGGCCTTGTAACCGTTTGTGAACGACACATTTAACATCATGATCTCCGCCATGTGAATTCTTTTGAAATACGTCAATTAAGCAGTTGTTAACTGAATCGCAGAAACCGTTATCTTTTTAGCTTATTATGAAATTGAATTTTGAAAAGTCATTTAAAGTAAATTTTAGTTTAATTTTTAACGATCATTAAGTATTCAGTTTTATACAATAGTAGCAAAATTTTAATTGAATAAATGTTGGAAGTGTTTTTCTTGTCAAACATTGAACTTTCGACCTCCTGTAATAATCGTTGGGCAGGCGGGGGAGAGGAAATCTCGAAGTGTCATCGAGACCTCGGATCTTGTGTTTCTCAAAGCTGATGTTTCGATTAACTATCGAGCCGAAATTACACTTGTCCATACACGAGAGCAAAATTTTGCAGACGCGAAGACATGTTATGAAGTAGCCACTTCTTCGCGAAGATTTTTCTCCTTTGAAATAGTGGCGCATCTTCGCGCGCTATCGTCGCGTACTCCCTTCGGAAAAACTCGAACGAAGGGCTCGAGGGCCTCCTCTCGCTCCGTCGACTTTGACGATTCGACGCCCCCGACGAAGGGCCTCTCGTGCCAAACGAGGTGTAAGCATCGAGGGTATTCGCACGAATTATCGTGCGAGAGACGACGGTCCAGGTGCTACAGGAATTGATTTTCCACCTCTTCACCGTTTCATCCATCTTTTCTGCTTTCTGTCGGCGACCCCGCGCCATCTTCTTCTCCTTCTGCTCCTCATCCCTCCCTCTGTAGCTACATTCTATAATTGCGATCTCTATCTCTCTTTTCTGTAATTAATTATATCTTCACGTCGATCTCGTACATTTCCACGTAATCTTGCACGAGCAAAAATTTCTTGAATTCCTCGCGACGAAATTTAATTGCAACTAACCATACCGGTGACGTAATTTTTATCAACGCTATACCGACATCGCGTGTGTGGCATTGGTCTTTGTGAAAAAGCTCGAGGAAAAACCGCCGCAGGCGATGAACGCTTAGCGGGCGACGTGTTAAATAAACCTAAACGAATATCCAGAGTTCCCGTTTTATCGGGTAAAGCTTGTTTTATCGGACGTGTCAACGTCTCCCTTGTAAGGTGGCCTTCTCGCGCGTGGCGTGCATTATGACGCTGGTTATGTAGCTGGCGCAGCGCGAGGATCGATAATCTCGCACGTACAATCGTGATTGGTAAGCGCGCCGATTGATTCGGGAGGACGCGTGTAAGCGTTAGGCGCTCGATTCAGCGACGATCCATCGGTGGATCGAACATCGGTCGCACTGGTGGACAGCTGCCAATCGCGGATGTAGCAATCCGAGCCCGGCGGTCGGCGCGACAGCGTCGACACGGCCACACCGTCATCGAATTCCACTCGAGGAATCACGTGAGAATTCTGTCGCGCGGGAATTCGAGCGCTTCTCCGGGTTTTTTTTTTTTTTGCTCCCTTCCCCGTCTCGGTTTTCCGACGCTGAATTTCTACCGAGCTTTTCCACCGGCATTCCCGGCACGCCTGGATCGATCTCGGACTCCTTTGCTCGCGCGATCGTTTATCGGTGTTGGAAAATTCGATCCGCCCGTTTTCGGTTTTTTTTTTGCCTCCCGTTCAGGTCTTGTACGAATTCCTGGCCCAAAGCCACGGCCCCTTCGCGGTCCTGAATTATTAGACGAAGCGAACGCTTTAGCGCTTTAACACTTAAGTAATTGCCTGACGATCGCATCGACATGTATTACGTATAACTTTGATATATCGTCAGCCTAAAATGGCAAGATTTTAATGAACTACGCGAAGTTTAACGAGCGCGAGTCTGAAGAAAAATAGCTTCGAAGTTTCGGGGAGCCAAACTTTTATCTTTGTAATATATTCCGAGACATTAATTTTAATATATAGAATGTATTTCGAACCGTCGTGTGTTTTCTCTTGATTGTACAATCAATTAATCAAAAATTCTATTTGTAATTATAATTAATAAAATTTTAGTAGATTTTTATATATTATATTATAAATATATTTAAATATATGCGTCTTTTAGGAATATATTGAAATTTTTGAGTTGTATGTCTTACACGCGATGATTCGAGTACGAAAGTGATGAATGCATGATCGTGATCGAAGTATTAAACGTGCATACATATCTCCGATGTATTTTCTTTCAGTTTTCGCCGTGTCGAACTTCACTACGAATTCGATTCTCCGCCTGTGCGAAACTTATCGCTATCGATCGATCTTTCCGCGCGAGGAAGAAACGTTACGTCATCTGCCTTGTCGGTCACGCGGCTCCGGGCGATTCCTCGCCCTCGGCTAAACCGGAGAATAGATTTGTGTTTACTTTCTGGAGATCGATTTGCCTCGCGGAATATTTTCCACGGCTTTCTGAGCATCTCGCAGCCGTCTATTCGCCGATTATTTGCCGTTGCTCGCGCGGCTGAAAAATGCGAGCAACGTAATCGACGAACACGTGTGGTTTCAAAACTGTTTCGGCCTGAAAATCTACATTTTCCGTATTCATCGTATTTCCATTTACCTTCCGACTACAATGTATCGATACGAACCAATGCGAATCGTGGAGCAACGACATAAATCTGTAAAGACCAAGTTCCGATGCGTATCCATTTTTGTATGTAATTACTTTGGCATTACATCCTTTTGCCTTTCGAGAATTTTTTGCTTTTTCATTTTGCGAAAATCGATGGCGCAGTTATTAGGGTTAAAAGGAAATAATTTAACGCGTTGGAAAATGGAAGTTTAACTGCACAATTGCCTATCGTAACGGACCACCGACCCTGATAACTGCATGTCGTCGATTCAATAGCTTTTATTTCTGGAACATAAAGTAATTCATCGTTTTATATGTGGCTAAATAATAATATAAAATTAGCAGTGACATGTTTTTGTTATTTGTTTTTATGAAAGCCACTATTGAAAACAGACCATAAATTGCGGTTTTCACAGTAAATTACATCGGAACGCTTCAAAGCGTGGCGTATTACCGGATTTAATTATGTTTATTGATATCAACTATAATTACCATTAGCAAATTGTACGCTGATTTGCGTCCGCAATATTCTATGGTCTTTTATATACGTTTATATTTTTTTATATTTTCACAGTTTTTGTTAACTGCTTTCGCTTCTCTTCCAATCCAATATGTCATCGTCATCAATTTTCCAGTTGAAAGAGATGTTCGTCGCAAAGTCCATTTGTCGCCTCGCACGTTTAGTTTTCGAAAAATTCACGCATAGGATTCGCATTGGGACTCGACGTGGGAATTAGCATGAGAAAGGAGAGAATAAAGTTACCAAGTAGACTGGCACTATAGTAACCTCTTTGTCTCCTTGCAGAATATGTCACTGATAAAAATTTGAACGATCCGAAAAAGGCATTCCGTCCCTGACACGAAATATCGCGACGTGCGAAACTTCCGTCATACGAATTCGTAACCGGCATCGTTTGCAGACGAAATCAATGTAATTTGTCACATCACGCGACGTTCGGTCTTACCGTGCAATGATGTCACGCGACATTTCTCGAAGATATTTTTAACTATCCTCCATCGAAATTGCTATATCCACTTTCGAAGGATGAATTTATGCCTTTGTGAAGATGATTTATATTTGACCCTCGAGAGCGCGCTGTACCGATTTATTCGGGAAATGAAATATTAGTTGCACGGAATGCAGGTATATCGATCGCGCGGCATCGTCGCCCCGGTTTTACGTACGCTCCTCTAATTAATTCTATCTCGGCGAGACGAAGTGGTTTCTCGTGTTCCCACGCCTGTGTTCCCTCTCGACGCAACGCGCGAGGGATGTCATCTCGGCGCCACGTGGAAAGCGACGCGGCCGAGTGCGTGCGTCCCCGCCGCGGTATGACGGTCCCATCCGCTTTAACTCCTAATTATCGACGGCCGCGACGCAAACGCCCGTTGATTCGAACGCGAGTCAATTGCAAGCAAATCTATTGTATGCTAAACCGCTAATTGTCCGGTCCGGCTCACCGATCGACCCAGACAGAGCAGTCAGTTCCGTTGTTCTGCTTCCTTTCACCTCCCATTCTTATAAAGTTTCCGACAGACCGCGTTACCGCCGAAAAACTTTAATTAGTGATTGAGAAGTGCCTGAAAGTTTGACGGTTTTTATAAATCATATTTTTAAAATGCAAATAGAGAGAGAGAGCGAGAGAGAAAGGGATAGAGAGAAGCTTTATTCTTTATTCAGCTCCGAGTGGATTTAACTTTAACAAAATCTTAACTTATAATTTAATTACAAAGATATCTAAAGTTAAGAGTTAGGAAGTGAAGGAAAATGACTAATTAAATTTTTACTGTGAAGGAAATCAATTCCTAGCCTAAAGAGTTTGTAAAAGAAAGTGTAGGAAATTTTTTTGTACCGTCTTTCATATATCGTCCACTGCACAATCATTTCTTCGCTTTCACTCTTACAATCTACGATAATTATATTTAATGTATACTAATATAATAAAAAAAAATGCATATAAAATTATATTAGTTTACGCGCGCGTTTAATACCGTGTGCATATAATAAAAAATCACTTTGGAAGAATTATGAATAAAAAACACCGTAAAACATTGTATAACGAGAAGTAGTTTGCAAATTGGTATTTAATATTTTATAATCATGAATTATTTATGCCTCGTTCACTTCGTCGATCGCATTCACGTCAGTTTGTTACACAGAATTCGCATATCTCGACGAAACCGGCGCGTAAACGCCTGTTACCGAAGAATTCGCAGCTGATAATCGACCTGCAGTTGCGTAACCCTGACCGAACAGGATGCGTCGCGTTGCGAGCGAGATAAAGTAGTTTGGCGAGCAAAAGGACCAGGGAGAATACAGGGGAGAAAGTACCCGTAACTCTTGTGTCGCGAACAGCTCGTAATCGTTAACTCTCGCATCGGCTCGCGCGGTGATTGCGCAAGATCGCTATAAGAGTGCAATGGCAGCTGCAACTGTGGATGCAACTGGGGGGTCAGCCCCCGCCTCTTTCTTTCTTCGACGTCTCCTTCTCGTTGCCCACCTCGAGTGCACCGTGTCAAGGCTATCGGAGGCCGACGACACCGCGCGTTCCGCAGTCGTCACGTCCCGATGCTCTTCGATTCTCCGCTCGTCCTTCCTTATCATTGACCGAGGCAGAGGCAACGAGAGGGAAAGTAGAAGCGCGTTACGTCTATCGCGTCTATCTGTCAAACTGTCAGATCCGGTTAGACGAATATGTTGAAGCGAAGTGTCTTTGAAGATATCTTTCAGGATTTATGCACTGAGAAAAAAAAGCTGTTGCTTCAATTAAAGTGTTATCACGAGGTGCCAAAAACATAAGTAGTTCATTCAATTGTATTATTAATAGACCCAATATTTGGTTTATTAAAACAATGATTGAATTATTGGTTTAAAAATGCAGACATTGGGTCTAATAATAATACAATTGAATGAACTGCTTTGTGTTATTGGCACCCCGTAATAACACTTTAATTGAAGCAACAGTTTTTTTTTCTCAGTGTGGACAAGATAGACTCACGCGCGCGCGCGCGGGACGTTTACAAATTCGCACATAATTTTTAAAAACAGAAAGGAAAAGAGAAAGATATTCGATGTGAATTTTATTTCACACAGAAATTATCTTTTGTTTATATAATATCACCTTTTATAGCGGGCCGTTGGTTGCAGCATTGTTTATCGAAAGGCATACATGGCGTTCTCAGGATCTGTATACAAGTTAATGTGTGCAATTTAAAAGTGTGACGGCCATTAAACTCCGTCGTTAACTTAAATTACACGCTTCAAAAAAGTTTCGACGCATACTAACTTCCTAACTTTTCATTTACGCCGTAAACTCACGAGATACGAGTAAAAAGATATTGCCTACTCTGCTGGAAAAATATTTTTCTTCGACTGAAAGACATTATCTGAGAGAGCGCAATTTATTTAACTTTTTTTAAAAGCAGTCCGTTTCCGAAGTAATGCGGCAGAAAAGCTAAATCCGCTCTCGCTCCATTGCATGTTGTTTTTCACGAACATTACAAGGAAGCTTTTATTCTGTTTGAAAATGCAGCCGATCGCTATCTCCTGATACAATTTTGTCACGAATGCGACCGAGAGATTGTTGAATACCGTAATCGAACGAATTCCCGAAGCGCGTGACTTCCGTCATGGAACAGGATATCTCGCAACCTCTTCCAGGGACTAAATGAGGAAGCAGCTACGAGGAAATGCACTCACGGTCGTTTCGAAGGCAAGAAAGAGGAAAAAAAAGCGGGATGTTACAGGCGAAACGATACGAGTAAAAGCATGCGGGTTGACCCTTCGCCTTTCGCTTACGCGTGCATAGGAGTAGCAGGAGCGTTGGCAAACACGAAAAGCAGGATGTGTCGCAAAGATGCTGTAAAGAAACCGTCGCCTGGGAATCGCAACGGCAGGATAATGACGGATAAGCGTTTTCGCACGTTGACGTTAATATTGTGAATTTAGCATTATCAAATGTCCTTCTCTTCATGCGCGTTAGGAACATTTATCTGTATAAAATATTTTTATCTGAGCGCATTGCGGGTTTATGTCTTGAGACAAGCATTATGATGTAACGTGTAGAGTTCGTAATAGCGGCTGCAGACGCATCCATGATGATATTCGAGACGCGATAAGAATATCAATGACGGTTTATTTCCGCATTTGCATGAACATTACGAGAGATTGCCCGCGATTGCTCGTACCTTCTTGCGTGGCGATGTGGCGTTTATTATTTGATATAGAACTGATTAAAAGGAAATGTCGTAAAGTGCAACACCTACAATGGATTTGTCTGAAACAGAATTCGCAACGTAAAAAGACTCGCGCGAAATCCGGTTGCGGTAATTAGTTGGCGGCGTGCGATATCGTAAATATTTCTCCTAACGGTACATATCCGTTCGCGGATAAAGCGACCGCAATACGTTCGTATCTCCGTCCAGCCCCGCCGCGTGTAACGCAGTAACAATAATAATAACAAGGTTGGGAAAGTTACTTTATAAAAGTAACGAGTTACTTTTCAGAATCGATAACTTGTAACTGTAACTAGTTACATTTTCAATGAAAAAACTGTAACTGTAACTAGTTACAGTTACAAGTTATCGATTCTGAAAAGTAACTCGTTACAGTTACAAGTTATCGATTCTAAAAAGTAACTCGTTACTTTTATAAAGTAACTTTCCCAACCTTGAATAATAATCATAAAAATTTGTCGGCTAGAAAATCTTGGGGTAGGAAGCGCGATGGGAAAGATACTCATTACTCGGCGCTAATGATGGCTAGGTTGATTACAAGCCGCATCCGCGTGAAGGGCGAGCAAAGACGACCGCGGCTATTAATAAAACGATGGTCCTCGCGGCTATATTTCGCACACAACACCGTGGCGGGTCGTAACGAGGCGTGTCCGTAGAGAATACTTTCGCTCGATCGAGAGCGTCCAATTACTTCCGCAGTTTTAATTATCGTGAAACCATCTCTCCGCCCTTTCACCCCTCCACTTTTATCCCCTTTCGAAGGAAGATGTTCCTTTCTTGTATTACCGGAAGACAAATACTGAAAATCCGATTTGTCGAACAAGACATTCGTTAAAATAGCTGGTTTACGTTTAATTAACGTCCGATAAATACGCGCGTGTTACATTTGTATTTTATATATTTGTATTTTATGCTCGCTTTAACACTGATAAACGTATTTTCTTGTTGAGATAATGAAAGTATTAAGATATACCACATCTGTATTGCCCGTTTTGCAATTTATGCACGAGTGCACTTCCAAAAATCGGCGCGCAAATTAAATTAGCATGAAACGGGAGTAATTTTCTCATGTAAAATATGGACGGTTCTTGCACGCGAACTTCGATTTACACGGCAATCTACGGGAAAGCATTTCTTGCGCAAATAGAGAACAATCTCTTTTTCTCTCTCTCCAGTGAGGTATACAGTAAAACGAAATGAGCTGCCGGGCGCATTGCGATCTAACGCCCGGCAACGTTATTACGTAGCGTTTCATGCAGTATTGCGGGTTCTTAAAGTCTATACCCACCTGACTCATAATTCTACACTTCCACACATCTGATTAGATGATGTAGATTTACCTTAAGCGAACTATGGGGAGACCATTACTTCGCAGCGGGAAAGATCCGGGAAAGATCCAACCGATGATAATTAGCCGTGCGAAACGCTAATGCACTGTACCAACTAAAATCAGGCGTCGCGATTGCGACAGCGTCGAGAGAGTCTGTCAAAACACTTGATCCTAAACTTGGTAGAGTATCTTACGAGATAATCTCTGTCATTCGCTCAGCTTGCACACTTTTATTTATAATTATGCATAAACAGCGTATCTTGGAAAAGATACTTTTTATGATTACATCAAAGTAATTAAATTAACATTAATAAGTAGTATAAGACCGATATGTCACTAACACAACATATAGAAATATGGGCTCTTTTCGGTCGGGCTGAATCTTTTTGCCTAATAATATTTCTATTGTGTGAATTTATATACATTCATATACATATATACGAAAATAGCCTATATTTCTATATGTTGTGTTAGTCACACTGAGAGAAAAAAATAGTTGAAATAACTATAATCTCACTATATTTTATAGTTCGTTTTGGCCTCAAACATATTTTTATAGTTCATTTAAACATGCAAAATATAGTAGAGTG
>NJRP01000293.1:231788-251545 GCA_003063835.1 Aphaenogaster floridana
CTAGGAATTTATTTTCCGATCTTTCGTGTTTGCGAGAATAGTTTATCAATAACGTGTGCCGCAGTCTGCAGTTTATATTAGCTGTTGTTCGCACGCACATTTCGAATACGTAAATGCCGTCAGCTATAAATCGCGTTGCGTGCAGATGAAGAAAATATTTATGCGATCTATTAAAACAAATACAAACCGATATGCATCGAACGCTGTCGCGGTGTCATAGCGCGAATAGGGAACAAATAAATTCTCATATTGTCGAAAAACAAAACATACCGGTTTTCGAAGCGCAATCGATCGTGCTGCACACGCGCTTATATAGCAACGCGGGTATTCGCCTATTTTGAAGCTCGGTTTATGCAATAATTATGTTAATCCTTTCTGCATCGTATACGTTTACTTTCGATCAGATTTAACCGCGTGATAGATCTTGGTGGATTAACTCGCTTTGACCGTCGCGCGTTCATTGATGCTCATAATCAGTATTACATCAATCTCTCGAAATCGATTACCGCACAACACACCTACTGCATTAGGGATTAGGCAATCATCCTAATCGCGTCGCGCGATCAAGATCAAAGATGTCTCGTTATTATTATCCGCCCTCTTTCCCTTATTATTCACTAAATAAACAATTAAACTAATTAAAATTTGAATACTTTGTATTCATGATATATCCTTTACATATTGCGAGTTATAAGCATATATTTCTAAAAGATGAAACGAGGATATAGAAAATATATTTCATTAATTTTGAATGTTTAAAAAATATTTATTACAGACGAATTTGTGGTACATGTGTTTGATGTGTAACAACATTGAAGTTCCAAAAAGATGTGAATCATACGCGACATGTTCATCGATCAAAATTCCAATTCAGTCTTCTTACGAGAACGATTACCGCAATCGAAATTTAACCGTACCATCTATTCCTAAAAATAATGAAAGAAAATTTCATTATATTAAAAAAATGATTTAATATCGGGCATATTGACAGTCTTTCATTCAGCTGTTATTAAATCTATGATATATCCTTAATTAATTCCATGTAGTTTAACATATTCAATAGGGTCCAGTAACGATAATTTAAAAGTCATTCTCTGCAAGTTATAACCATTTCGCCATCGGAATAATCGGGAGTGTGGGAAGATTGTAATTATTCGAATCGTTACTTACTTGCGGCAATCGCAAATACCCTTGCTGGTGCAGCTTCCCCCTGTGAATCCTTTGCCGATACAGTGAGCAGCGCAAGCGCTGTGACCAACACCAAGCCCAGAGAGAAGGTCACAGGTGATCCTACGTTCGCGATGGTGTACTTCGACAGGTGCCAATTTCAAGGATTCGTCTTCATTTGCCAGCAGCGACTTCAGGGGCACTTCATCTTTATTTGAAATACATAATAGAGAAATGTGTTGCTATTATTCCAAAACAAAATTATTTGAAAACATAAAGTACGCGAGATTAAAATTAATACGTTATAAAATTATTGAAAAGTAACTAAAGAATAACTTTGAAGGATTATCACAATTATTGATACGCTTAGTGATATAGATACATTTAAATATATTTTAAAACTTATTTTTAATGCACGCGCGCGCGCGTATATATTTTATTTTATTTATAAATTTGGCACTGTTTTTTTTTGCAGGCGCTATATTGCAATTGAGAATAAATCGTGTAGTTATGTTTCTGATATGTCCAGTTCCAGTTTCTATTTCATACCTTCGATGGGAAGTGCGAAAGCGACCGCAGCCACAACCAAAAGGGCGAGCATGTAGATCTTCATTTTTGAGAAATGAGTCTTCGTCGTGTCTTATAAGTAGGGTATTGAATTTAATTTTACCGTTCTTTATATATCAATGTAAATGATTATAAATTACGTCATACGTGTGACAGTGGGGGAGATTGCTTTATATTGATAAATATGACGATTTTCGTTCGAACGAACATTTCGTCTGAACCTTCAATGTCCAGAGATAAGAGCAAGTACATATTTACGTATTTACTTTTAATAATGACACATCTGATTACAACTGAAATGAATTCAAATATGAGGATCTTATACTTGCGTAATTATATTAATTATATGTGTAATAAATTTGTTTTCGCGACTTTTCCTCTAATTATATCTTTATATACTTAACGAATAACGATATAAAACAGAATGATCATAAAGTCGCACAAAGGATAAGTGAAAGAACTTATTTCAGTTTTACACACAACTATTCTTCGTTATTTCTCAATATGCCATTATACGAAATATGATTCTAAAATTTTACAAATATATTTTGTAATTGATTTAAAGTAATATATATATATATACTTCGAATCATATTATCTTAGTCCACAAATCGTTTAAAGATTAAGGTTTTGTTAAATACACAATAGTTCTAACATGTACCCATAGCAAAAAATCCAATGGGCTTAAAACTGATATCTGAAAGAATTCATTTCTTCCAATCCATCTATTAAGTAAATTTTCATAGATAGATCATTCTTAATATATATATACTATATTTCATTAAATTGCAACTGTAATATTTTTTACAAATTAACTTTATCATGTATAGAATGGAAGTTACGAAAGCTTAAAGCTGCGCGAAGACTTTATAATCACTCTGTATAACGATTACTTCGACGAAAGATAGAAATCAGTTTTCATGATGATATTCGTATTTTTTGCTCAAAGTATCATTAAAAATTACATAATAAACATCATGATTAAACATCACGCATAACTCGCGCGAATATCTTCTTGATTATCAAAAACGGAACGTTTGTGGTCGTGCTTCCAGATTAGGTCTTTAACAAGAAATACATCCTATTACGAGTATAAACTGCAGTGGCTTATTTCAACGTGAAATGTTCCATTTATATGCAAGCATGCTATCGCGTTCTTAAAGCTTCTCGAGAAAAACAGGAAGTGTGGTATGTAAAAAATTTCTGAACATCTAAAATTGAGAGAAAAAAGAGAAGTTACATATTAATATCAAGTAATTGTTGAATTTTTTATAAAGTTGTTACTGTGCAATTAAAAATTATATTTCGTAATTACGTAATATCGATAGCAATATATAGATCTGTTAGCTTCTACTGTTAATATATTGCTAATTAGTATCAAAGTCGCGCTGATGAAATACAGATATTATACATATATAGTCAGAGTCAAATAGATGTTAGAGTTTAAGATGATATCACGCTCATTAGACACTAATTATTTATTAATTTAATAGTAGATACGATTTCATCCAAACGGATTCTAAGAAAAGCGTCAAAATATTAATTAATACGATTTTTTCTGGGTCTTTTTTCGCGTGTGCCAAATTACATTTACATATTATTTTTGAAATCGTTTATTTTTATAATACATTTTTTAAATAAATAGAAGAAATATCAAGCTCGTTAAATGGAAAGCAATTAAGAAGAAAAACGGCCAAAAATGAGCAATTTAGGTGATTAAATCAATAATAAATAATTTATTCACTAAATAGTTAAAAACATAATGTACATTTCGACTAATACTTACAATTAGTCTTCTTCAGCTTAAAATTAATACAAAGATAAACGATGAAAAACATAGAACATATAAATTTAAGTAAGCTTAGCTAGGTCAGTGAGTGAAATGAATAGCTATTTCTAATTTATTGGCTTATTTTTAATTCTTCAAGTATTTAATTTTCTTATATAATAGATATGATTTTTTAAATATTTGACGTATTCAACCTTTATTAACTTTATCGGACTGTTTTTAAACAAATTTTGACTAACGTTATTCTCGTCTCTGACCGACGAATTAGTTTTTAACAATTTTACATCATCGATCTTCGGACCTTGTTCATCTTATTTGCTTGACACACGGACATGCATCCGTTATATATTTATATTATGTGTCTAGCTTCAACAGGCCTCTTATAGTTTTATATTATTTATATATAAAGAAATCTTATAGATGCTTGTTAGCGTCATTATTATTGAATTGATTATCAATTTAATATTGTGATATTACTATTCTGGTTCAACTTAAATTCTGCGTTTCAAGACCGACAAATAATCGACACGCAGTTTGTTGAAACTAGAATATTCACACATAAAAAATATTATTGAGCACTAAAGATCCAGCTATAACCGTTTAGGCCCTTCTCGATTTTAATTATTTATATATGTTTTACATTTTTTATTTTTATTCTGTTCATTTTACTCACTGACCTAAGCTTACTTAAATTTATGTTTTCTATGTCTTTTATCGTTTATATACCTTTGCATTGATTTTCAGCTGAAGAAGGCTAAGTACTAGTCGAAATAACATGCATTATGTTTTTAATTATTTAGTGAATAAATTATTTATTATTAATTTTATCACTTAAATTGCTCGTTTTTTGGCCGTTTTCCTTCTTAATTGCTTTACATTTTTAAATTACTTTCTTTTAAATTAAATTTTTATTTGTGCGTAATTTTTTTACATAGAAATAAAAATGTAATTTAGTACACGTGGCAATATTTTTATCACATTTTTCGTTATCAAATTTAAAAAAATAAAGAAGTAATTAGAAAAATGAATAATTAGAGGAAATTCCTTTATTGAAAAAAATCGATGTGCTATCCGTGCGCATCATATATTGTTGTATAATAACAAACAAGTAGAAACAGTCGACACTGTTTATTGTTAGATAGACAAGTATTTCTTTTTCTATTTCTAAAGAAATATGCCAATAAAGTGCATGGGGAAGAAAATAGTATAGCATGCGCCATCTACAATATACACACTTAACTGTTTTCTTATTTCATGATAAACTATGTCACTGCGGTGATAAAGTGCTGGGCGAAGTATTTAAGAAAAAATATCGAAAAATGATTTTCAAAATTAAAGTTTTATTCCAATAAAAATACAAATTCATAATACGATAATTGTTTATTTCGTCTCACATCTCTCTAATTTTTGCAATTATCGATTGAGCGCTAACTTCACACCTTATGCACAAACTAAAATGACGAGGAATGCGATTAACAATAAATCGTCTCACATTTTGCCTCGCTCAAATTTCACCATGTAATTATTAGAGACCCTCTCTCTAAGTAATTACGAATTGTTTTATTATTTATTCTAAAATTTCGATATTTCGTCTAGCTCCACGGAGACCTAGAGACCTGCGCGCAGTCCCGACTCCCGTCTGAAGTTAGCGGCGCTCAGCCACGACTCTCCCAGCTCCCTGAGTCTCCCGATCGGTTCAATCGTTCAATCGTCCCGTTCCGACCGGTGTCGCACGATACATACACCACACGTATACGTGCACACACGCGCGCGTCGCGACGCGGAGCGGGCTCAAAATTCACGTGTCTCGCCCACCGGCCTAGGTACCGGCCTCCGGCAGGGGATCGTCCGTCCGCGACTCGGTGCGACTTTGAGGAAAAAAGGCGAGAGTCCAGGTAATGGCGTGTCGCGCGGCGAGCATCCTTCCGGCGAGCATCCTTCCGGTCCAGGGTAAGAGCGGCGGCAGCAGCCAGCGGCTGATCGCTGCACACGGCAGCAGCTGAGGGGAAAGACGCGAGCGCCCACCATATTGCGTAAGGACGACCGGCCCCGACGAAGATGTTCATCTGTGGTAGAATTGTCGGCCAACTGCCCGCCAGGCTCACACACGCGAATCGCCTCTACCGACCTGTAAAATACGTCGGTGCGTAAAACACGTTGGCTAACTCTCCTCTCCCTTTCCTGCCCTTCGATTCGTAGTCGCTGCGTCCGGAGTCTACTCGAACGGACGATCTCGTTTCCCGCCTGTTTTGCAATTTTTTTTCAACGAGAAAATCGCCATGCTTATTTTCCTTCGCTTCCGTACAGTCGTCGGTACTACTCTGTACTCCAGTTGCGTAAGCCTGCGAGCAATAATTGTATGGCTGAATCAACAGGACTGTGTTTACAATCCTCCACGCGGCGTGTCCGCTCCGAAGTAGGCGGCGAATGACATAACCTGGAGACACGCACTTTAGATTTGTAGATGCCGTTAATAACTTGCATGGGACGTAAAAACACTCCCAATTTTGAGAAAATCGCAATAAATTGCTTTTTGATGAATCCCTTATATATTTTTTATGTCCGTTGATTTTTTAAAATGATTAACAATATATTTTATTGTAACATATATTGTAACATTTTATTGCATCATATTAGTACCTAGTAATATTTTTGATCAGTAAAGAGACGTTATCTACTTGATAATATTCCCTTGTTGAATAGCCTGTTGATAGCTTATTAAAAACATTTGCAGGAGTTGTAAATATTAGTAACTTACGCCACAGTAGTGATGCAAGCAATAAGAAGCCAACAGGCACCACTATCAAGCCAGAGGAATGTGTGCCTGAATCTAGATATTCCAAATCACAAAAACCAGTTCCTGCCTGTGAAGCAGAAGCAACTTGTCCAGCACCGCGTGAAGAATGCAAGCTGAACAGCAAGCAAGAACAACCAAGCGAGAAAGGCTCGGATTTCGGCAAAAATGGAAAATATCAATTCCGTTATTGGCATCTACTTGCTGCCTTGATTGTGACAGGAGTTGCATATAAGGTAATACAATATGAAGAAGTTATTACTTGGTTAAGAACACTGATTAATCCAACTCTCATAATTGTAACTTTTTTAATAGATATCTTCATCGTTTTTATCAAAGGATGACAAAACAGATAAACAGAAAAGCAAAAGTAAACGTAAGTTAAATAAAAAATTATTTTGATACAATAATAGAAATGTTGAAGAAATATACTTACACATGCTATTTGTGCTTTTAGAAAAGAAAGAAGGGCATTGGAGATCTAAAAGCAAAGTAAAAGTTCCAGCAGAATCCAAATTAATACCCCAGGAAGTACCTTATCTATTGATAGGTGGAGGAACAGCTGCATTTTCAGCATTTAGGTCAATTAAGTCCAGAGATCCCAAAGCTAAGGTATGGCGTCTATAAATCAACAGATTTATATTTTTTTCTTTTTCTATTTGTGCATAATAAAAATTTTCTTCCAGGTTTTAGTTATAGCACAAGAGGGAGAGTTTCCATATATGAGGCCACCATTGTCCAAAGAACTTTGGTATAACGCAGATAGAGAAACGACCGCACAATTACGTTTTAACCAATGGAATGGAACTCAGAGAAGGTAAATTTTTCTAGATTTAAACACACAGCTTTTTAGTAATGTCGTTAATACAATTATCTTTTTCTTTGCATACAGAATGTTTATATTTATTTTACAGTATATACTACGAGCCACAAGAGTTTTACTCGAATGTTACTCATCTCACCGAGTCTGACAAGGGTGGAGTTGCTGTAGCCATGGGTTGGAAAGTAACGAAAATCGATGTTATAAATAAAACTGTGATTCTCGAAGATGGTCATGAAATAAAATACAACAAATGTCTCATTGCAACTGGTAGGTTTTATTAAAAAGTTTCATCAAACAAAATCAAAATTTCAAATTGAATTTCTTGTACATACAATTGTATTTGCAGGCGCATCACCTAAAAATCTGCCGATATTCGAATCCGCTGAGGACGAAATAAAAAACAAGATTACAATATTCAGAACAAAGAATGATTTTCTCGACTTGGAAGAAAGTGTTTCTAATCCTAAATGCAAGAATATTGTAATTATCGGTGGTGGATTTCTCGGCTCGGAACTTGCTTGCGCGCTTGCTAAGAGTTGTAAGTTTTTATTTATTTCAAAACAATATTGAGAGATTAATTTATTCCTAATGAAATATTGTTTTATTATAGATAAATCTAAAAATGTTTTCCAAATTTATAAAGAAAAGTTTATAATGGCAGACGTATTACCAGAATACTTGAGTGAGTGGACCACGAAAAAGGCTGAAGCAGAAGGTGTTCACACTATATCTAATACAGAAATTCAAGATTTTAAATATAAAAAAGGTCGATTGTCTCTCAACCTCACTGGTGATCAGACTGTATGTTGATATATTCAAAAACTTATGTAATTTTACATAATTAAGTACTCTTATTTATATTGAAATTTTTTATTTTCTTTTGATAAAAAGATTGATGCTGATCAAGTGATAGTAGCGGTAGGTGTTCAACCAAACACAGATCTGGCAACAACTTCCAATTTAGAGACAGATCCTAAAATAGGGGGATTTCTTGTTAACGCTGAGTTAGAAGCGAGAAGTAATATTTGGGTTGCCGGTGATGCCGCATGTTTTTATGATGTCAAACTTGGTAGAAGAAGAGTCGAACATCATGATCATGCGGTTACCTCCGGAAGATTAGCGGGCGAAAATATGACCGGCGCAGGTAATTCAACAAGTTTAAATGTACCTCTAAAATATTGCTATTTGCGAAAGCATGGAAACTTGAACAAATTTTTTTTGTAGGTAAACCTTATCTGCATCAATCGATGTTTTGGTCAGACTTGGGACCTGATGTAGGATATGAAGCAATAGGTATTATAGACTCATCTTTGCCAACTGTTGGAGTTTTCGCGAAAGCGGCGGAAGCAAACGCGATGCCGGTTAATAATCCTAGTGATGTAAGTAATCACATAATAAGATGTGATATATTTAATTGTGAAACTATTTCTCATAGACCGTTTTTCCCTTAGGAACAAAAGAAGAATTCCGAAGAATTACGATCTAATGAAAACTCGGAATCATCGAAGTCATCGACGTCACAAATCGTGAAAAGTATTAATAACACGGAAGAAGAAAAGAAAGAAATATCTGGAGATAATACAAATTCAGAGCAACCTACGAAGTACGAAGATTTTGGGAAAGGCGTTGTTTTTTATCTGCGAAATGATGTTGTAGTAGGAATAGTGCTGTGGAATATCTTCAATCGAATGTCGATTGCCAGACGGGTAAATTTTTCATCTGTTTCTATATCTATGTATAATTCATCTATATATAATTAATTTCAAATATTCTTGATTTATTCGGATATATAATTAAGATTTTGTAATTAATGATTATTTTTATTTTTATTTCAGGTCCTTGCAGGAAACACGAAATATGATGATTTAAATGAAGTAGCGAAATTATTTACAATCCACGAAGAGTGATTGGTTAACAAATAAGAGAGAGTGAATGACAATATTAAAAGATTATTGTACCGTATATGTAAAAAGGTGTCTGACTTCTGTGTCTGAGGTATTATCATTGGAAAACCTGCAAGCGAGAGCTCGCATATCGTTGAATTTCGCAGGTATGCGAATTACATGAATACCAGTCTCAAAATGTTATGTTGTATACACATGAAAGATTTCTATATATAAATACAATCTGTACACAAAACATTCTCATACACGTGCAAAGTGTACATATGTTCATTACAGCTAATGCTAATTGGAAGCATTTATGTAGGAAATTGAAGAACAGAGGAACTTTGTTAATTACAACGCAATAGTCAATTGTTATTCATTATATATATCGTTTTACTAATATATAATTATTTCAGTGTTAAGATATTTTCTTTTTCATGAATGCAATTTGTTTTTTCGATGCTGTCAATGGTATGTATCTTTCTTTTTCTTACTTTTTAAATTACCAAGATGGTGAGATATAGCTTGTACGTTTATATTTCGTCTTCTGAGTTTAAATTTTTAGTCATTGCCGGTAAAACCCGATTTCTATATCGTTGACCTAAATTATCCATGTACGTAATGTAATTATGACAGCGATACTCGTCCAATACCTGTATAAAAATGCACTTAGCGAGTTATTTAATGACATTAAATGTAAATAACTTTATTTAGTATATTTCATATGAATACCATATTTTCCGGCCACATTTTTTTGTTCGTTAAATCCTGCAGCAACTCTTCCTGGCAGAATTGTAAAAGTGATACGGAATAATACACCATATAATCGGACGGGTACAAAATACAAATTGCAAAAAAATGAACTATTTCGCTCCACGGAAGGATTCCCCAGAAGCATTGTGATAACATTCTCTTGAATATCATCCACCAATCGATACCGCACACTTCCTTTTTTGTATAAAAATCAGAACGTTACGTTATATTTAGGTAACTATATTCTTTAATTAATAAAATTCAATCACCTTCAATCCATATTTGATGTTTGGTAGCTCGATGTTAACCATAGTTTCTAAAACTTGCATAAAAGTGAACTGCGAACTAGTACCTTCGTTATTTTTTTCATCGATAACTCTACCCAATTTCGGCCAGAGAAGCAGTGTCGATGGAAATTGAATTAATTGCATGATAAAAGTCTTGCATCTGTAATCAATTATTACCAATTAGCATATTATCTGATAACTGGTCAATGATGAAAAAGAAATATTGAGACGGGTTGATGACAAAAGAAAACGTCGACCCGGTGAGAACCAAGTTTTCAATCTGAGACCTGCCAATGATGATATTTGATTAGCTTGAGTTAATCACTATTGATAGCTGTTTAAAATGCTTGTTTATTCAATTTTATTTCTTTGTGATTAAAATATCATGAAGAGCCTAAATTGACTAAACAAGAATGCCACTATTTGTGACCATACCGGAAATTAAACAAGGCTGTCAAAGGATTAATTCGCGGTCAGCTGAGGCTCGAACTTATTTTTGCTAATAATTTGCTTTCTTCGATAGATGAATTATTTGAAGTTATTAATATATCTTACATACTTATCTAAATCTCCATCACAGATAATGAATACTGTTGCCAAAAACCAATCAAAACCTTCGAATTTGTTCGGTTTATTGTATTGTATAAATATGTAAGCAGAATGAATGAATTGTTTCAAATTCTTCTGGCTATCGTTATTGTTCTTTAAAATCTCTCGTTGTTCGGCATAATTTAAAACAATATTAATTGCGTGTATGTCTTCGGGAAGCCAGTAGTCCGTGTCGTATGTTATATTCTCTTGCCATTCAAATTGTTCCACCCATTCCGCAGTTGGGATAGCTTTGTGCATTTGATTCAACAAATTCGTCATCATCAAATTCTAAGATAAAAATTATTTTCCTAGTTTTTGATAAGTCATTAAATTGCACACCAAATTTATTTTTGTAAAATTTATTACCTTAATCGGGCATCGCGAGGCTTTATGAGCCGCCCTAACTTGCGAAACCCAACTGATATCTAGCAATCCGGGCCTCTCCTCCTGTAGCATATCGTTTAACTCGGAGTCGCATTCGATTTCTCGGAAGTCCATCATATCTGCATATATTCTGGGAGGTGGAAATTCCGAAAAAAGTTCATATTCCTCGAATGGTATCACATATTGCTTCCTTTTGTACGTCATGTAATATGATTTTAATAAAATATTATGTCGCAGGAAACTGGAATCATCAATTATGTATTCCTTCATCGGCTCTGGCTTATCATCATCATCTTCTTCTTCATTATTCTCCGTGTTCTCATAATCACTTTCATCATCTGTTTGTTCTTTACGAACTTCAATCACGATTGTGCTGTCTTTCTGGATATCTAACAATGCTTCCTAAAAATTGTATTTATTATATACAAGGATAGTAATTTTTTTAACTGCCATATACTATACCTGGAAGTTCAATGAATTTAATAAGTAGGCACAAGCGTCTAGATTCCAAATTACTGTATTCAACGACAGAAGAGCTAAATGATGGTAAGTTGAATCCTTGTCTATCGCAGCTTGTAGCAATTCAGATAAATTCGAGGGAGAATCCTTTTCCTCGTCATTATTCGATTCACTGTCATTCACCATAAACGCGGCAAAACCTGTTAATGGATATACATTCATGTTAATGGTATCCATTAATCATACATTCAGTATGTATAATATTGTTATAGCTGGTTAAGTTATTTACAATTAAAATTAAGGGAAAATAATGTGAGTATATGTAGAAATTCGTCGACGTTTTCTCTGTCCCAAGGATCGTAAAAAAATCTGGAATCCTCTGCGTTTGTGCAAGTTTGCGACAGCAAAGTCGACAGGACGTGAGGTCCGAGATCTGCTAGCACATTGTAGCCCAGGTCAAAATAACCAGCTGATGAGATGAAGCTGACTATGTTGGTGGAACTCCAGATCACTCTTAGAGGAGCGATCAGTCCGCGAATTAGTTCCTCGAACACCAATTTCTCATTGACAAGCGCTTGCAACCCGAGCGGTATTGATACCATTTTTAGTAAAACTTTTTTGACAGCGCTGTAATAGAATTTCAGAGATTATATATATTGTTGAACTTAGATTTTCAGAAATCTCGGCTTTCTTATCTAATTACTTATCGAGTTGTTGAGCTTTATTTTCGTTTTCGACGCTGCATTTGTTCAATTTTTTGTAAAAATTACTAACGGCTGGATAGAACTGCGTCTCAATCTGTTCCTGCGCGGCCTCGTAAACGTCGTAAATATCGAATAATTTTTCTACCAGATTAAACGAATTCAGAATGCATTTTATATCCATTATAGAGAACGGCTGTTTCAATAAATTCGATGCATACTGCATTACGATCGCGACTGGGCACTTTGATGGTGCGTTTCCGGAATTTGTCGAATGCTCTTTACAATTTGAAATCAAAAATGCCGAACCATCTACCGTGTCCACCATATGAGAAATAATATTTAATGTATGCGGCCAAATCTTTATATTGTTTTCAGAAAGAGATGTTAGACGGCACAACGAAGCGTGGTAAAATTCAACGTTGTATAATACGTTCGAAACATTCAACATATTTTGAAGAGCGTTGCAGGAAGTATTGTACACTCCGCTCGGAGCTTCTGCTGCCAACTTATTCAAGGAGTTCAACAATTCTATTAAGAAATCAGCCACGTCAAATGGCGTTTTCAACGAACTCTCCGTGAACAATTTTCTGCCCTCTTCATAGCTGCAGAGCTGCGAGACAAAGATCAAGCAATGCAGATAAGTTGCGGTTTCTATCGTATTTCCGGAAATACACAACTCGTTGCTCTCATCCATGATGGAGACGGACAAGGAACAGGGTGTTTCTTTCAAACCGCTTTTAATGCATTCGACGATGTTCTGCAGAAATATCGGAGATTTGGCCAGAACGGTGATGAAAGTCCTCCTGATAGACAGACCATGAAGCCATTTCTTGCTCCATTTGGCCTGCGGCTCTAACACCGAAATGATGTTCAGCATGTTCAAGGTTTTAGGTTGCAACGAGTTGCCAAAGCTATGCGTACTGAGAAATACTATAAATTGCTCTATAACTTCTTCCAAAGTCTTGTCGCTGTGCCTAGTATTTTTTAACATTTCCTCCTGATAACGAATGATCAGGTACATTATGCAAAACAGTTTCTCGTGCAGAAAGAACTTGAAATTAATTCCGGAGATCAGAGTGGGCAAAGTCTCGCGCACTTTCTGCGAATGATATTGTGCGTTGAACGCACTCAATAAATTGCCGTAGATATGGTTTAATTGTGAGCAATTCAGCAACTTCGCATGTACCTGCATGCTAGCCTCGAATATGGCTCTGCTGTCGTCCGTGAGACCGTCCAGCAACGTTTTCTGGAAAACGTCCCATTGAGAACTGTTATTTATGTTGGACAATTCGATCTTTAATAAAATTTCATAGCCAGCCAGTCTCACGTGGACCGGCTTGTCGCGACTGATCTTGTCGATGATGCAATTGTACTCTTCCCCGTTTCCTTGCGGAGAGGCCCAATCGTCCGCCGCGAGATCGCTGGCGAAGGAAAATGATGAATGCGATTGCGATGCCGCGGATGAGGGTTTTACCATCACGTATTGCTCGGCGATTACTTTCTTCATAGAATTCAGCAAAGCAGACATATCCTTCGAATGCGTGAGCTTGTAAGCGATATCGCTGGGTACCTGTTCCTTGTCTAAAGCGTTTTGTATGGTTTTCCCGAATTCTTTTTTCAAACATTTTCGTAGCCATTTATGAAGATCCGGTGGTACACCTTTGTCCATACTTATTTATCAAAGCTAATATTATGGAAGTAAAACTAAATAAATACAACGAAACGCACGTGCCTAAGTGTCCATAGTTTTGACATTCGTTGTCATAGCAACCGGAAATGTACACATACGACGTATACACGGAATATCCTTTGTGAATAATCAAGTCCCGCAATACAATAAAATCATTTATAACAAAATTGTACAAGATCGTTATACATGTTTTACAGATAATATTGATTGTACTATATCGATGAATAAATTTGAGTATTATATGTATAGTAATTCAATTACGTAATTCAATTAGCGTGCAGGTACTATGATATTCGGAGACTTGGAGCGTAACGCGTTAATTCCGCCTTGTAGAGAACAGACTCCTACGACACCGCATTTTACCAGAAAATCTGCAAACTGTTAGAAAATGTATTAGAGTAAAACTCTTTTCACGATTCCCTCTTATATGATCTACTTGCCAGCGCATTATTTTGATCGTGCGGTCCAATAATCACAACAACGCTGCTCTTATTATCCATCAACGGTTTTGCGTGTGGCCCGAGCGTGTCGATGTGAGTTTGAGACAACTGTACACTTGTGAATGGAATGTTAATACTACCGAGAATAGCACCCCTCTCGAATCTGTTAAAGAATAAGTTATTAGTTTAGGCAATAAATATTCTCAATAGAATTTTTTTATTACAGTTTGAATACTTACTGTATATTACTACGTACGTCAACCACTATGACTTTGTTCGGCGAGTTGTTGTAGAGATTTAAAAAGTCATCTACACTTATCCTTGACATCTTTTCAGTTCCCGCTTCGGGTTCAATCCAGTTTGAATCCTACAAATCAATTAGAATTTTATAATATGCAGGTAAATACCAAATCAATTGATAATGTACCTTTGCTGTATTGTACTGGTGTTTTCTGTATGTAATACTAGCGGGTGTGTTCTGGTACATTGTCATGGAATCCTTAACGCATAATTCTATATCAATTTCGGGCAGATCAGAAAACAGGAGAATACACTCGTTGAAACCTGACATTAGTAAGGAATCTCGTAATTGCTTCAGTATCGCTAATCCAACTAAGAGAGGAAACGACGAGTCTCCCAGCAATAATTTATCCCATAGATGCAATATTTTGTGCAGCGGAAATACGTCTAAAACATTATGAATCTGGTATTGACGATTAACAATACAGCGTACTAAAGACGTATCAACAGCAAAACTTACGTGAAAACATCGTTAGGAACCATGGTATGGCAAAAAGTTCCGGTACAAAGTTTATGGACTTTAGATGATTCGCCAACTGGGGATCGTGGAATGCAATGATTTGGGAAAATTTGCCCAGATATTCCTGTATCACCGCCGAGTTGTCTTTCAAAAAGAATTTGTGGAGATATTTTGGTATGAAGGTTGAAAGACACGCGAAAGCTCGAGCTAAAACCAATTGCACGATAAATTAAGGAATATAAGTGTGCGTGTTGGATGATTATACCTTCGTTGTTAAAATTTAGATAAAGAAACGGCGCTGTCAGTGAATCGAGCCCTTGCCAGTAGACATAATGTGAATTATTTCTGACCCACGCCTTTAGTAATCTTTGCAATCGTTCATGCCCGGCACCGGATGATAGTAATTCGCTATATTGATGGCATCTCGGTATATCCACCTCTATCTGATAAATTATTAGCAAGATGCATTTATATGTCGAGCATTATATTACATATAGCGATTATACCTGCCGATCAGTGTGAGTGGGCGTTTCCTTGTCAATCATGTCGTAACGCTTCTGTATGTCGCCGGTGATACCGAGCAAAGCCGCCCATACGGCACCTCTAACCGGAGGCGGTATATCCTTGTGTGCCTCCTCGATAATCGCCTCTTGAGTGAGTGGATAAGCCTGCAAGAGTCTGTCGAACAGGACAAGCCTATAAAACTGATATTCCGTATCGCGCTCCCTTATAATTAATGGCAACTGAGACGCGGCATTCGTCAGATCTTCCTGTGCTTGAACCCGCATTCTGTAATGTAAAACTTTTTATAACAATTTCACAATATCGAGATAAATACAGGACGAGATAAAAGTGAATAGACTGACTGGTTTGTCAGCCAAGAATAGTTTGCTATGTATGGGATATGAGCTAAACGCTGGCGAAGAGTCTCCATAGGAACTTTTACGACCCTTATATCGAGTAAACTAGCGGTGTCCCTCTGACCAAACATTTGGCCCAGTAGTATGACTAAACTGAAACAGAAGAAATTTCAAATATTCGATATAATCCTATTAAATAATTTATATGTTAAACATATACAGCGGTATGTTTAAAAATTACTTTGGAATAGATAAGATAGGTGGTCTTGATCTAATGAGACTCTGTTTTTTTAGATCCACAGTAATATCTCCACCAGCTAATTGCCATAGATAATACAATTCGTCCATTTTTCTAACAATAACATTTTTATAGAGATTTTCTTCCTTTTCCTGTGTATATCTCATTAAATGTTCCACGAATATCGGCAGTTCCAGTAATTTCTCTGGAGTCTTGCGCTTGGTAGAATGAATTTGCAGACATGAATCTACAAATTCTTTTAACTCTCTTGGTAACTTCTGTATGATATAAAGTGTAACATTATAAGATATGTAACATTATAATAGAAACAGATTACGATGCATGATAGATAAATCCATACTTCATAAGCGTGGAAACAATTGTTTTCCCTGGCAAGACGTTCGAATATGCTGGTATCACATAATATTAAGCTCAAAACTTTCCTCAAGCACTGGGCCAATTTTACACCAGCCCAAATGGGTTGTCCTAACAGTTGCTCTGCTATAATCATTCCCAGAGACCAGGAATCTATTTTAAGACCGCTCGGACTAGGATTTAGAAATACCTCTGGCGCTGTGTATTTTGGAGAACTGAGGAGAGGAATTTTATTTGAGATTTTATGTCGTGCAGATAAATCCATTAAGGTAAACGTCCCAATGACCGGACATGAACCTATATCCGGATACTTACACAAAAACTTATTATTAATCTCAAATGCTTTTTTTATTATAATATTAAAATTTTGTGTGTATGTGTGTGCGTGCGAGCGAGCGTGTGTGTGTGTGTGTGTGTGTGTGTGTGTGTGCGTGTGCGTGTGTGTGTAATCTTTAAATATTTAAAAATTACATAGAAGCATTTGAGATTAATAATAACAAGTTTTTGTGTAAGTGTCCGGATATAGGTTCATGTCCGGTCATTGGGACGTTTACCTTAATATCTAAATCAGTAAAATGGAATGTTAGAAAATACCTAATCGGAAAAGATACATTCTTTCCTCCATCTGTCATGTAATACAATCCATAATTGTATAACTGGACATCGCCGTTTTTCTTAATCAGTATATTATCTGGACTCAAGTGCCTATGTACCAGATCTAGTTCGTTCATGTGCCGCAGCGCTAAGAGACTTTGAAAAGATATCTTGATGATCTCATCTGTACTTAGATCATGCTTAGTGCTCAATGGATCTCCACTGTATTCCGCAACAACCACAATCCTTTCTATAAATGTGCACAAAATAATTATGCAGTTTCTGCGAGTAAATTCATTCACAATTCATTCACAGTTGTCGGAACTCACCGTGTTTGCTCCTAATTATATCAAGATAGGGGGAGAGATGGGGATGGTAGATGGTCTTTAAAAACTGCGACTTCCCGTAGATGGTTATGGAATTCGGCGTGAGTGGCAGACCGTTGCTGCCGCACACCTCCACTGGGTGACTTTGCGCGAAGAAAGTCATACCACCCAGACATCGCTCCTCGTTCTCCAAGAGTGCGGGACACATGGCGTTCGTATACGTGGAATTCCATAAATCTCTCTCCGATCATAGGAGCCGACTTCGCCGTTCTGAGTGTTCTGACTCGGATTTCGCGTCGCTCATCATTATTGCTGTTCTCTGCATTTCTTATGACATCCCCGATGTCCGCCCACCCATCGTTTACAGCTGTCATTCAACAGGACACATGTAGAGTGCGTTCGGAGAGTCCATAGACTAAGGACCCTCTAGGGAGGGATGCGCCAATTTGATAGCGTTTTTCACTGGGAGAACTGGTGCGCACTAAGGTTTTTCTTAATCAATTTTGATATTTACAAATCATCGATCTTAAATATTTCTTGAAATACTTCTCAGTAAAATGATCTGTACATCATCCATACAGATTGTTTTATTAGTTAAAAAGTTTTTGAGCGTGATTTAAGCATAGACTTATATGATAGACCGCGCGGTCCTATGAGCGGCTTGAAGACAGGACTGTTCAACTAGGAAATTGTGGGAATTTCCTAGTTGAGCGCCAATGGGAACCCATTTCGTTTATAAACGAATTCGTTTATAAACGAACGATTTCAAGAATAGCCTCCCTGAGGCCGGTATTCATAAGGTTTGTTCACGTCGCCATGCCCCAACATGCTCCTACTCACTCCAATGCACTCTAATTGGTTGGCGTCACCGGAATGACCGGAATCAACGTATCGGAGTGCATTGGAGTGAATAGGAGCATGTTGGGGAAGGTGACGCGAACAAACCTATAGTCTTCAAGACCGTCTTAAGTAATGTCTTAAGACGGTAATACAACTCTGTGATTGGTTCATGACATCTTAAGATTGAACTTAAGACGGTCTTAAATAACTATGAATACCGGCCTGAGAGACAGAAGTATGGCGCTAGTGAACCTTTCTCTCTCACAAATTGGCGAGAGAGAGAATAAATTGGCAAAAGAGAGGAAGTTATCCCCTCTCTCACCAATTTATCCCCTCTCTCGCCAATTTGTGAGAGAAAAAGGTTCACTAGCGCCATATTCCTGTCTCTCAGTCCTGTCTTCAAGCCGCTCATAGTTCTGCCCAGTCTATCATATAAAGGTGCCCACAGACAGGACGCGTCAAGCGCCAAGCAGCGAGCAGCAAACCAATCAGCGAGGCGATATTCACTGTGGTGTAGAAAATATCGCCTCGCTGATTGGTTTCTGCTCGCTGCTTGGCGCTTGACGCGTCCTGTCTGTGGGCACCTTAAGTCTATGGGCGGTATTCATAGTCGGTTCTTATATTTAAGATTGTCTTAAGTACAATCTTAAGATGTCGTAAACCAATCACAGAGCCGTATTAGCGTCTTAAGACGTTACGTTAAGTCTGGGTCTACAATAGGGTGTAGTAAGCTTTAAGCCCTAAGAATTGACCAACCACAGACGATTATTCTCCTCACATTCGACTGTGATTGGTCAATTTCTTAGGGCTTAAAGCTTACTACACCTATTGTAGACCCAGTCTAAGGCCGGTATTCATAATCCGTTCTTATTTTAAGATCGTCTTAAGTAATGTCTTAAGACGCTGATACGGCTCTGTGATTGGCTTACGACATCTTAAGACTGTGCTTAAGACGGTCTTAAATATAAGATCCGACTATGAATACCGGCCTTAAGACGGTCTTAAAATAAGAACCGACTATGAATACCGCCCTATGGGTTATACTGCTGCCATGTTTACATTCTTCGGTAAATTTCGGAGGACATCGTGTGTTCTCGTCCACTCGACACAGCGGGTTTTGGGGACCGCGAAAATCAAAAATTATCTGAAGTCTATAGGCCCCTGCACGGACTTTTGCATAACGCATAACGCATAAAGGTGCGTTTCCACGCGTCGCGCGTCGCGTCACGACGCCGCGTCATGAGTTATCCAATCAAAACGTTTCATTTTATGACGTCATTTCCGACGCGAGATCTTGCACGACGCGACGTCATAAAATGAAACGTTTTGATTGGATAACTCATGACGCGGCGTCGTGACGCGACGCGTATAATGGGAACGCAGCATAATGCATAATGCATAAGGAAATCAGCCAATCAGAATCCTTTATT